>CAMZMU010000094.1:19852986-20152886 GCA_947311845.1 Poa pratensis
GACGCAGAACCTCCTGATGGCATATGCCAAGTGTACACCTGTTGCAAGTGCACATCAATGATGTGCCAAGTGTAAGGATAATATTTTTGTTAAGCTCACTGTAAATGAACACATGTCGAACCAAGTGTACATACATACAGTTGTGAAATGCAGCTGTTTTAGCAGCAGTTGTATGCTCTACGTCTATAACCATGCCAGCAACCTAGTAGCCTAAACTTGTTATTTCTGATGTTTTCCTTAGAAGGTACTGTACTCAGCTTTGGATTTATTAATCTAGTGTACTTTACCAATTCCCCCCAAGTGCTTTTCCCAATTAATAAGGACATGGTAATGTCACAACAATTGCACTCGCGCGTTGTCTTGACAGATATACTAGCAGCAGCATGTACGCTCTTTAACTGAAAGTCTGAAACTAAAAGGAAGAAGAACCTCCTGATGTGAGGTGATACGACAGGACGACGCGCCCATACTACTACGCAGCAGCTGCCGCTGCCGTATCTTCAGATAGACAGGCCTAGCCAGTGTGGCAAGAATTTCAATTCCTAGCACGAGTGTAGTGTAGTACGTACTACATGGATGCCCAATTCCTTGATGCACAAAAGGAAAACAAAATTTTGCCTGCCGAAATGAGAGGGGAAACCATAGAGAGAAATCAAAAGGGCGGGAAAAACAATCTGATTTGGATTAAAGGTCCGGTAAGGGAGGGGGGAAAATGTGAAACAGATTGATCCAGGCCCGTTTCGTCCCTTGCCAGCTGCTCCGGTTCCTTCATTCCTACTACTGTACTATTTTCTTTCTCCTTTTTCGACAGTAGAGAGTACTACTACGCCAGTGTACTCCTAATTGCATGGAATTGCACAGTATCATTACAGTGTAAGCATTATTACTATTACTATTTCTATTTCAGTAGAGTAGAGTATAGTAGAGACCTAGAGTAGAGTAGAGTAGAGCATAGTAGTGGCAGAGATGGATGAGCTGCACCACACAACACACACACATGGAGAGAGAACCTCCCAGCACCGTGTAGTGTAGTGTAGGGAAGGAATATTAATGGGCCGGCCTTTTGCCGTTGGGTTGCGGCCCTCTCTCGAAACGATGTGGGGGAGCCAGGCCCAGGGGTCAGTCTCATTTGTCACTGTATAATCTTTTTTTCGTACGAGACGAGTATATATCCTTGGTACAGCGGCCGGCCGTACGGCGCGGAAAACCTCCAAGCTACTACAGGATTTCTCTCCAGTATAGACGTGGAAAAACGGAAAAGTATAGTAGTCACCCGGGGGATCCGAGCTTCCCATCCTCCGGGTCCCCCACCAACCACGTGTCCCCTCTTTCTGTCCACAGTCCCGCTTTTGCTACGGTAGCAAAAAAATCCCGATTTTTGCTACATGTAGCAAAAACTTTTCGGTCCAAAAAATAGTCCCCCAGAGCCCGTTTTTGCTACGGTAGCAAAAAAAGTCATTTTTTTGCCACATGTAGCAATATAACTTTATTTTTGCTATTATTGTTATCTGGTTTTGCTACAATAGATCAAAAAATTTGCTACTATATCTCCGGCGAGGTCTCCGGCGATGTCTCCGGCGAAGTTGATTTGCACAATAGATCAAAAAATTGCTACTATTGTTATCTGGTTTTGCTACAATAGATCAAAAAATTTGCTACTATATCTCCGGCAAGGTCTCCGGCGATGTCTCCGGCGAGAGTCTCCGGCGATGTCTCCGGCGAAGTTGATTTTGCTACAATCGAACTTTTTTGTTGCTACAATAGCATAAACTTTTTGCTACCACGTGTCCGGAGTATACGGTGAGGTCTCCGGCGAGGCCAGAATTTTCTTTTCATGTTCTGTGTACGAACCGTTTTTTGCTACAATGCAGCAAAAGCGGGACGATTTGCAGCAAAAATCGGGAGTTTTGTACCAAAAGCGGGATTTAGCCTATATTTAGTGGACACGTGTCGGCTGGCGACCCGGGGGATCGGACGGAAAGATCCCACGGGGACGCCTAGTCCTGTCCCAAAAACAAAGGCTAGGGAGAGTGAGTGCCAGTAAGCTAGGGCGGGCCCCACTGGACTTGCCCCTACCGGCCTATACCACTGGCTCTGCCAAAGACGGAGCTGCCACGCACGCCCACAGCGCGCAGGGGTATCCTATGCGACGCACGGACACCTCGCTACTACTGGGCTGGAGTAGGCTTCAGCTTTCTCCTGGGGCAGAGGCCGCAGAGCTGAGTATCTTCAGATAGACAGGCCTAGCTAGTGTGGCAAGAATTTCAATTCCTAGCACTAATGTAGTACTGTGGGATATACCCAATTCCTTGAGTAGTACATGCACAAAGGAAAACAAAATGTTGCCTGGGCTGATTTTTTTTAATAATACATTTTTTTAATTAATTTCGAAAATATTACGCAATCGACGGAATTTCATAAATAATACGGCCTCGGCCTGGGCTAAGCCGATTAGGGCCTGTCGGCCTGGCCTTAGCCGATTAGGACCTATCGTCCTTGGCTGAGCCGATAAGGTGGCGTGGCGGGCCAGACCTGCGGCCGACAGCCCAGTCGGGTCACGGGTGGCCTGCAGTCGGCCACGTCGAAGCCGACAGCTTATCGGCCTTGGCTAAGCGATTAGTCGCTGGATACACACGGGCGTCGGGCTTCTTCTTCCTCCTCGCTCTCTCTTTCTTCTTTCTTCTTGCTCACTGAAACAAAAAAGTCCATGGCGATTTCTTCCCTCCCCCGGTGATTTCTCCATCAGCCAGTAAATCTTAAGCCTACAACTGTTAGAGAGTTAGGGAAACTCCGATCTACAGATGGGTTAGATTGTGGGTGTGATTTTGTGCTGCTTTTTTGGAGCAATGGTGGAGATGTGGAGGAGGTTGGTGTAGCTCGTGGAAGACGTGGTGGTGGTGGTTTGCTGCTCCGGCCGTGGTGGTGGGGTGGTGCTACTCCATTGAATCAAGCCACGCTTCAAGGGTATGAGTTTTTTTTGGCTAATTAGGGTTAACAGTAATTATGTATGCATTATTGTTAAGTATATAGTTGTTCCGCTAGTAATATTAAGTATATAGTTGTTCCGGTTATAACAGTAATTGGTGTCACATTTTTAGGTTGTCGAGATGAGTAATTTAGTGAAATGTTTGTTTTACTACGGTCCTGGCACAGTTGTAATAAATGAGTTGGGAGCTGATTTGGGTCAGTTCCGATGGTCAGAGTTGGAACTGAACGCCCCAGAAACATGGTCCATAAGTCAGCTGAAAGATTGGTTGGCAGCATGTTTAGGGCTTAATACTGTAACAGACACGTCGGTGTGCATGCACTGTGGGCGAAGTCAAGGTCACCGGTGTTTTTTTTATCTGAGGCCGATAGATCGGACCTCTCAGATGGTGCGATGGTTGCAAGGCTGCGAAAGCAGGGGATGTACCCCTATCGCGTTACTGATACCTGTCGCGAAGGAGGTGATTCCGCCTGAAGGCGAGGGAGGTCACGATCCTGGACAGAGTAGTCAGGATGCATTTATCTGGTCATGATTATAATCAGAAGATGTTGGAGGTGGTGGTTATGAATCTGGCCAAAACAGTGAGGCAGAAGTAGCAGATGATGAGGGTGTTGAGGCAGATGCCGATGAGGAATTCCAACAAATGATGGAAGAGGAAGATGAAGATTGGTGATAGTGCTTATGGTGATGATTCCGACGAGTCGGATGACGAACCATGTCACCACTATTAGCGCGAGGTATATCCCTATTGCTTTCGAGATTGCGAGTGCTACAGAGCAGGCCCATATCACACAGAGGAGTTGGGGATCTGCTGTATTAGCGGCTACTTACCGAGCTATGTGCAATGGGTGCCAGCTCTGTCGAGTTCAGCATCCATACTTGGATGTCCTTTGTTGTTGCAGCTTTGGTGCGTTTTTTGATGCTGATCACATAGACATGCCTACTTTTGGTTTTCTCTGGACACGTCGTCAGGTATGTGTAATCTAGATATTTATCACAATTGTTACATTTTTATTCGACTTGGGCTAACTTTTGTTTCGTGCAGAGACGTTTTGCTCATTCTAACGTGAAGAACTGCTACTCGGCATTCACCGAGCAGTTCGACTTTCTGAGAGAGGATGCGGTAATTGTAGGAAATATGCCCAAGAGGCAATCATAGAGATGATGATATTTCAATGTATCCATGATTTATAATGTGCCTTGAATAATGTCTTGTATTGATTGGCGAGTTGAGGACTTGTCTGTGAAACTCATTACTTGTATGGTTATTCTAAATATGTCCCTAGTCGGAGTTCATGTGAGGACACACTTGAATATTAGACTAGCACATGTATTAGTAGATGACTATGTTTCACAAGTCATAGACATGGAGATGTCAAACTAATAATGTGGACTTATGTTGTGAACATAGAGTTGGGCTGACCCACCTTGAGACAATGAAGCAAACGTTCATAGCTCTCTCTACATGATGTGTTTGCTTTGTCCCTAGACCTGAGATTGTCGTATGTACTTGAGATGTGAATTAACTTACTTTGGGGCTATCCAACGCTACACCGTGAAAGGGTAGCCATAAAGGTAGCTTACGGGTTTGTCATGAAACATGCTGCAAGGCATAGTCAGTCAAGATGGGATTTGCCCCTCTCTACTTGAGAGAGATATTTCTCTGGGCCCCTCGAGTGATCGGATCCAGAAATGCATGGCAGTGCTACATAAGGTTAATGGTTAACCTAGTATGGGATTCCGAATCACAGATCGAGAAAGAGAGGTCAGCTGGAGACTTGACCTAATATCGTGAGGCAAAGGGAATGGCATAAACATTGTGATGGTTCGTCCGATACGATCTTTATGTGCGTTTGGGAGTTGGCACGTTTTGCTAGAAGCCGCTACCAACTATTGGCCGAGTAGGTGTACTCGTGTCATGTCTAAACGTGCGTGAACCTATAGGGTCACACACTTAAGGCAGTGAAGGCAGAATTCGGATTGGATCCGAGTTGGGCTGGAATAGACTCCAGAATGGGCTTCGGTTGAGGCAGCCCAATATGGGGAGGTCTATATAAGGAGAGGAGGCTGGACGTTTTAGGGTTGCCCAATTCCGCACCACAATCCACCCAGCCACCGTCTCACCACGCCCCTGCCGCCCGCGCGGACCTAGCAGTCCGGCGAGCGGCGCCTCCACGCCGTACGTGTGGATACCGATAGAGGTGCTGCACTTGGAGCACTTGGACGAGCCGCCGAGAGGAGCTGTTCGTGGGAGCGACTGGATCGGAGAGGATTGTACGTCTACCCTGCCCCGACTCGCTTCACCGACTTCGGCACGGCACAGCGCGTCTAGTGGTAATCCCGTGATCTATAACTGCAGCAGTTCCTTGGATGTCGCGGTAGAAAATTTTGATTTGCGCTAGTGTAGCCTACACGCGACCCTACAGTGGTATCAGAGCCGATGCTGCCTCGTTATAGGTTCGGATCATTTGCATATGTGATATGTAGATGGGGTAAGGCCGATGTGATCGCAGTCTGTTGTAAATGTCTTGATCTGTGATCTGATTTCCGTGATCGTGTTGCAAGAGGTCGTCGAACGACTTACCCCTACCGGTCGGTTTCCGCCATCGGGGTAGACTGTGACACGTAAATCCAACAGCAGCACGCGAAGATCAATTGGATTGGTCGAATCGGAATTTAGATCATATTCATGGTGCATGAGATGCGCGGGGTGATAGATCGGATCTATCGCCGGTAACAGGTAATCTGCCAAAACGAACAGTTTCCGGTAATACGGCTGTAACTTTTGCAGACGACCTCGGATCAAAAAGGTCTGAATAAAAGTTGTAGATTTGGCAAATTCGATTGATAAAAGCAAGTTTTAGGGGTTGCAAGTTTCGGCGTTAGAACGTCTAACTCGTTTTTGCAGATTTGTGTTTTGTGACCAGTATGGCCCATGTGTATGTGATGCATGTGTGTAATATTTTCATGACCTGCGTGTCGTGAGTATGTCAACACGGCAGGAGCCAGATGTGTTGTCACTTATTGTATTAACGGCCTGCGTGCCGACTTGTGATGATCCCCACACTTCATGTAATTTACATTACTAGCTGTTAGGCGTAATAGCTTGTAATAGTTCTTGGAGGACTCATCACTCGGAGGGATGGCGCACATGGACCATGGAGATGGAGATCACCATGGTGGACAGGTTCTATGGAGATGGAGATCACCATGAGAAACGGGCCATACTGTGTCACAACTATGTGATTGCTATTCCTGTTGTTTTACTCCTATGCATGTTAGATTCGTGGAAGTAGAACGATCCCTCACAAATGTTAAGTTAACATGCCCCCCAACTAAACCTTGCACCATCCCATGTCTTCTACGATCGATGGTGGGCCTATGACAGTAGGGTGCCATCGGTTTTCGTTGACTAGATGGGTTTGTATCGGATACTTACATGCATAAGAGTTGGTTAGCTCAACAAGGTAATCTTAACGGTTAAGCGCCTTGGGGCATAAAGGTTGGGTTTTGACATAGAGATGTCACCCAACAACAAGAGTCATATGTGATATGATTAGCAAAGTGTTGCTTACCGAACTACCTCGTTTTCTAGCGGTGAAGCGTCCGGCTCACTAGGAGACTTGTTCGTTGTGGATCTTGAATCACTAAGTATCAACAGAGGGATGTTGGTTTTAGTGGGAGTAGACCATATTAAATTGTTTAATGTTTTACTCTATCATGGATTTTTGTCTTAGTATTTTGCATGTTTTCTGTTGTAGATCAATGGCACGTAACCAACCCACCCCTTTTGCTTTGCGTTCCATCCTTGAGAAAGAAAAGTTAACTGGAACAAACTATTCGGATTGGATCCGGAATCTGAGAATTGTTCTCAGGGCTGATAAGAAGGAAAGTGTTCTGGATACCCCAATCCCAGATGAACCTCTTGACACCGACACTGCTGCCATTAGGGCTGCCTACAAGAGAGCATGTGATGAGTCTCTTGAGGTTAGCTGCCTTATGCTTGCTTGCATGGAACCCGACCTTCAAAAGCAGTTTGATGGTCAGGAAGCGTACGATATGATCGTTGCGCTTAAGGACATGTTCCAGACCCAGGCCAGGACTGAAAGGTTCAATGTCGCTAAGGCCTTTGGTGAATGCAAGCTAGCTGAAGGAGCAGCAGTAGGCCCGCACGTGATCAAGATGCTTGGTTACGCGCAGACTTTGGACAAACTTGGTTTTCCATTGGGCCGAGAGTTGGCCACTGATTTTATTTTAGCGTCGCTTCCAGCCAGCTATGGGCATTTCATTTCGAACTACCATATGCATGGGGTGGAGAAGGACCTTAATGAACTTTGTGGAATGCTCAAGACGGCAGAATGTGACATTAAGAAGTGTGCAGGGCATGGCCAAGTGTTGGCTGTGCAGAACAAGCCTAGCTTCAAGAAGCATGGCAAGTCCAAGGCAAAAGGAAAAGCTAAAGATGTGATCTCTAAGCCAAAGCCTAAGCCTAAGGATGGACCTAAACCTGACACAGAATGTTACTACTGCCATGAGTCTGGACACTGGAAGAGAAACTGCAGCAAGTACCTTGCTTCTTTGAAGAAGAGTGGGAGTAAGACTTCTAGCTCAGGTACGCTTGTGGTTAATGTTATAGACATTTTTCTCGCTGACTCCATTATTAACTCTTGGGTATTTGATACCGGATCGGTTGCTCACATTTGCAAATCGATGCAGGGGCTAGTAAGGAGTAGAAGCGTGAGACAAGGAGAAGTTGATCTTCGCGTCGGAAATAATGCAAAGGTTGCTGCGTTGTCCGTTGGCGTCATGCAACTGCACCTCCCTTCAGGATTTATTATGGAATTGAATAATTGTTATTATGTTCCAGCTTTAAGTCGAAACATTATTTCTCCTTCATGTTTGATGCGAGATGGTTATTCATTTGCGAGTAAAAACAATGGTTGTTCTATCTCTAAGAATGATATGTTTGTGGCTTTTGCTTCCATTGTGAATGGGTTGTTTATTTTGAATCCTGATGATGTTCATGATGATGAGCAAGTTTATAACATAAGTGCTAAAAGGCTTCGGCCTAATGATTTGAATCCCACCTATGTTTGGCATTGTCGTTTGGGTCATATAAGTGAAAAGCGCATGAAGAAACTCCATTCTGATGGACTTCTAACTTCGTTTGATTTTGAATCATACGAGACATGTGAAGCTTGTTTGCTTGGGAAGATGACCAAGTCGCCTTTCAATGGTTCTCCTGAAAGGGCGACGGACTTACTGGAACTAATACATACTGATGTATGTGGACCAATGAGCACGACCGCTAGAGGTGGTTTTCACTACTTCATAACTTTCACTGATGACTTTAGTAGATATGGATATGTCTACCTAATGAGGCATAAGTCTGAAACTTTTGAAAAGTTCAAAGAGTTCCAGAATGAAGTAGAGAATCAACGTGGCAAGAAAATTAAGGCTCTACGATCAGATCGTGGAGGAGAATATTTGAGTCACGAATTTAGCAATCATCTGAAGAGTTGCGGAATTGTTCCTCAACTTACGCCGCCCGGAACGCCTCAAAGAAACGGGGTTTCCGAACGACGTAATCGGACTTTGTTGGACATGGTTCGATCAATGATGAGCCAGTCAGATCTACCATTATCGTTTTGGGGTTTCGCTCTAGAAACAGCAGCTCACACACTAAATAGGGTACCATCTAAATCCGTAGTTAAGACACCATATGAGATGTGGAATGGGAAGAGTCCCAAGTTGTCTTTTCTAAAGATTTGGGGCTGTGATGCGTTTGTCAAGCGACTTCAGTCGGACAAGCTCACACCCAAGTCGGATAAATGCATATTCGTAGGATACCCCAAGGAAACCTTGGGATATTACTTCTACAACCGAGAAGAGGGCAAAGTGTTTGTCGCTCGAAGCGGTGTTTTCTTAGAGAAAGAGTTTCTCAAGAAGGAAACAAGTGGAAAGACGGTGCTGCTTGAAGAAGTTCAAGTTGAGCCTACCGGGGAGGACTCAATGGGTGATGCCATCATGGCAGAACGAGTTGAGGAACCCGTGGCAAGAGAAACACCAGCACTACGAAGGTCAGAAAGGATTCGCAATGCGCGAGAAATATTATTGATAGACAATGATACGCGTGAAATATTATTGTTGGACAATGATGAACCTTCGACCTATGCGGAAGCAATGATGGACCTAGACTCTGAGAAATGGCAAAGTGCCATGAGATCCGAGATAGATTCCATGGATGAAAATCAAGTTTGGAACTTGGTTGACCTGCCTGATGGTCATAGGACCATCGAGTGCAAATGGATCTATAAGAAGAAGATTGATATGGATGGAAATGTTCACATCTATAAAGCTCGACTTGTTGCAAAAGGTTTTCGACAAGTTCAAGGAGTTGACTACGAGGAGACCTTCTCGCCCGTAGTGATGCTTAAATCTATTCGGATAATTCTAGCTATTGCTGCATATTTTGACTATGAGATATGGCAAATGGATGTCAAGACAGCTTTCCTGAATGGAAACCTTGCCGAGGACGTGTATATGATGCAGCCCGAGGGTTTTGTCGATCCTAAAAATGCTGGAAAGGTTTGCAAACTTCGAAAGTCCATTTATGGACTGAAGCAAGCATCTCGGAGTTGGAATATTCGTTTTGATGAAGTAGTCCAAGGATTTGGCTTCACCAAAATCGAATCAGAGTCTTGTGTTTACAAGAAAGATAGTGGGAGCTCGCTCGTATTTCTAATCTTGTATGTGGATGACATACTGCTGATTGGAAATGACATTCCTATGCTTGAATCCGTAAAGACTTCGTTGAAGAATAGTTTTTCAATGAAGGACTTAGGAGAAGCAGCATATATTCTGGGAATTAAGATCTATAGAGATAGATCGAAGAGGCTAATAGGATTAAGCCAGAGTACATACCTTGACAAGGTGCTAAAACGTTTCGGCATGGAAGAGGCTAAGAAAGGGTTCTTGCCTATGTCACATGGTATAAACCTTAGCAAGACTCAGTGTCCTTCGACTACTGATGAGCGAGAGCGCATGAAAAATATCAAATATGCTTCGGCAATTGGATCTATCATGTATGCTATGATTTGTACTCGCCCAGATATTTCTTATGCTCTAAGTGTTACGAGCAGGTACCAAGCTGATCCCGGTGAGAGTCACTGGACAGCGGTAAAGAATATCCTTAAGTACTTGAAAAGGACTAAGGATATGTTCCTAGTTTACGGAGGTGAGGAGGAGCTCGTTGTAAATGGTTACACCGATGCTAGTTTCCAAACTGATGTGGATGATTCCAAGTCGCAATCGGGCTATGTGTTCACGTTGAACGGTGGGGCGGTTTGCTGGAAGAGTTCCAAGCAGGACACAGTTGCTCATTCTACAATGGAGGCCGAGTATTATGCTGCGGCAGAAGCTAGCATGGAAAGTGTTTGGATGAAAATGTTCCTTACTGATCTTGGTGTTGTCCCTAGTGCGTCCAGTCCAGTGGATCTCTACTGTGACAACAGTGGAACCATTGCGATAGCAAAGGAGCCAAGGAATCACCAGAAGACCAAACACTTTATGCGGCGGTTTCATCTCATTCGGCAGTACATCGAACGAGGCGAAATAAACTTATGCAAAATACATACGGATCTGAATGTGGCTGATCCGTTGACAAAGCCTCTCTCACAGAAGAATCATGATAAGCACACAAGAGCTATGGGTATTAGATATCTTCTAGATTGACTCTAGTGCAAGTGGGAGACTGTAGGAAATATGCCCAAGAGGCAATCATAGAGATGATGATATTTCAATGTATCCATGATTTATAATGTGCCTTGAATAATGTCTTGTATTGATTGGCGAGTTGAGGACTTGTCTGTGAAACTCATTACTTGTATGGTTATTCTAAATATGTCCCTAGTCGGAGTTCATGTGAGGACACACTTGAATATTAGACTAGCACATGTATTAGTAGATGACTATGTTTCACAAGTCATAGACATGGAGATGTCAAACTAATAATGTGGACTTATGTTGTGAACATAGAGTTGGGCTGACCCACCTTGAGACAATGAAGCAAACGTTCATAGCTCTCTCTCTACACGATGTGTTTGCTTTGTCCCTAGACCTGAGATTGTCGTATGTACTTGAGATGTGAATTAACTTACTTTGGGGCTATCCAACGCTACACCGTGAAAGGGTAGCCATAAAGGTAGCTTACGGGTTTGTCATGAAACATGCTGCAAGGCATAGTCAGTCAAGATGGGATTTGCCCCTCTCTACTTGAGAGAGATATTTCTCTGGGCCCCTCGAGTGATCGGATCCAGAAATGCATGGCCGTGCTACATAAGGTTAATGGTTAACCTAGTATGGGATTCCGAATCACAGGATCGAGAAAGAGAGGTCAGCTGGAGGCTTGACCTAATATCGTGAGGCAAAGGGAATGGCATAAACATTGTGATGGTTCGTCCGATACGATCTTTATGTGCGTTTGGGAGTTGGCACGTTTTGCTAGAAGCCGCTACCAACTATTGGCCGAGTAGGTGTACTCGTGTCATGTCTAAACGTGCGTGAACCTATAGGGTCACACACTTAAGGCAGTGAAGGCAGAATTCGGATTGGATCCGAGTTGGGCTGGAATAGACTCCAGAATGGGCTTCGGTTGAGGCAGCCCAATATGGGGAGGTCTATATAAGGAGAGGAGGCTGGACGTTTTAGGGTTGCCCAATTCCGCACCACAATCCACCCAGCCACCGTCTCACCACGCCCCTGCCGCCCGCGCGGACCTAGCAGTCCGGCGAGCGGCGCCTCCACGCCGTACGTGTGGATACCGATAGAGGTGCTGCACTTGGAGCACTTGGACGAGCCGCCGAGAGGAGCTGTTCGTGGGAGCTGTTCGTGGGAGCGACTGGATCGGAGAGGATTGTACGTCTACCCTGCCCCGACTCGCTTCACCGACTTCGGCACGGCACAGCGCGTCTAGTGGTAATCCCGTGATCTATAACTGCAGCAGTTCCTTGGATGTCGCGGTAGAAAATTTTGATTTGCGCTAGTGTAGCCTAAACGCGACCCTACAGTAATATGGGAGCCGTACACGAATGAACAAAAGGAGGCTAAATACCCGGGTGGTATCTCTGACCTCTGCACGAGAGATCGCGCATACTGGATGACAAAATCAAAGATTATCTTTGATATATGCGTGGAGGAGATGGCCCAGCAGCGGGTTATGAGGCAATTTGGTCTACGGCCGCTGGCACTTCCTCTGTCGACAGAGGAACACGTCCCACCCATCATCCACAGGTGTGTTTAACTACGCAATGTTTATTTATCGAAAACTCAATACATGTATGAATTACTAAATTGTCTAACACTGAGTACAACTCTAGCCTCACAAGAAGGGGAACTAATAGAACCGCGCTATCGTGGATGCGGAGGGTTGGCGCCTACGTTGCAGAGTGGGAGACTGCGACGACACGAGTCTGACAGGAGAATCTCGGGTTTGATATTGAACTATTCAATTTCTATTTGCAAATTTACATGATCTCGACCCGGTTACGCATTATGTATCACGAGCACCCCGAGCTTACACAGACTCCCACTACGTGGGATATGTATCCGAGCCGGTCTACTGCAGGCTCCAGACAGTACGCGGTAAGAGAGTAGTTCATTCTTACAAATATCTCTAAAATTATGTACAACTTACTGATAACCATGCAAATTACAGGCTGAATTGACATAACAGCTACAGACGGATGTGTCCGCTTACTGCCGTTCCCTATCGTCCGGCCCTCTGTTGGACCGCCCGCATCATCAGTCCTGGGTGCAGCGCTTAGAGGACAGGCTGCGAGGTATCTACCAGGCTATCACGTGCACACGTACGTCAGACGTCGATCACCGCAAGCACCACAACGCCCACCGCGTCATCCCCCGCAACAGGAGCAGCCACAGCTGCAGGTCACGCCCAGGATCGACACAGCCCGCGACCTCTATGACGTCGCACCCGTCGCCCAGGGCACCCTCTCCTGACCAGGCTGGAGGCTCGTCTTGGCATTAGCAGTTCAGTCCCACGACGGGCTACCAGGTTCGACCACCTCCCAGCCAGAGGGTAAGTACCTTGTAAATTTTTATTCACCACGCTTAATGCTACGTACTTGTTTCTTACAGTTTTATTGCATCTAGGAGCCTACGGATATCGTCCGTCTATGTCCGCTCAGCAGTCGTCTGGATCCGCATGGGAGAGTGAGCAAGAAAGTGGGAGCATCCTCAAACTCACACACAGTGGACTATTGGATGGGTATGTACCACACTCCTCCACCACAGCCCACACAGGAGACACAACAGGACCACGACGAGTCCCTGGTTCCTGGACGTGACGTTCGGCCACCGCACAGGTTTGGATGGATGACGCCTAACGCACCACCTCCGCGTCGTGGCTGACGTCGTGGCTGACACTTCACTGTATTCGTTGAGACTTGTCTATCTATCTATGTACCAGACTTATTTATATCTATGTACCAGACTATCTATGTACCAGACTTATTTATATCTCTGTTGGGACTATCTATGTACTAGACTTATTTCTTAGTTGCTACTACTCTGTTTCGATTAGTGGTGATGATGGCTGACTATTTTTTGCATTGATATTAAACAAACCTTGCAAATTACATTGACAACAAAATTTTAAGATACAATATGCAAATCAAGATACATCGGTACTACCAACACTGCACAAAGTCATCTCCCGTCGCCAGCCGGTGCAGCACCCTTTTCCTCCCGCCCTTTTTTCTCCCGCCCTTTTTTCCCGCCCTTTTCCTCCCGCCCTTTTTTCCCGCCCTTTTCCTCCCGCCCTTTTTTCCGCGCTTTTCCTCCCGCCCTTTTTTCCCGCGCTGGCCTATCTCCCGCCAAATCTTCTCATCACGGCCTATAAAAACCACTGCGCACTAAGGTTGGTAGCATTGTAGTCCACTCACTCGAACATGTCGAGATTTCCTTCAGATGGTAGTTTCTCGGCAGGAATGTCGGCACTCCTTTTGAGGTTAACGGCCGAGTTCAAGGTAGACATAAGGAGATCCCATTCGAGGATATTGTTAGTCATCCACTCATCTCCGTGAGCTGTCAGCGAAGCTAGCTAGGCATGGGTGGCCATGGAGGAATTACAAGGAAATAGAAAAAGAACTCGTGAGGCTGCATGCTAGGTGGCAGAAGAAGAAGCTAACATATCCCACTGAAGCATATATGTTGGATGCTCTTCGTACACCGATGTTATGGGTCGAGGAGAGCGAGGACGAAGATGATATCTTCATGCCCACTGAAGCGAGCAAGAGAGCTGCAGCAGCGGCGGTGGCGTCGAAGGGCAAGGGTGCAGCGTCGTCGAAACGCAAGGCTGAAGCATTGTCGAAGGGGAAGAGTGCTGCGTCGTCGAAGGATAAGGGTGTTGCGTCGTCGGAACGCAAGAGTGATGCGGGAGGCTGCGTCGATGGTAGATGACTTTTCTTTCTCAATTTATGTTGTGTTGTCGCTACTCCCACTTTTCTTGTTGTATGTGTAAGTTGCAATGTTTGTTTAATGAATGAAAAAATGTATTAGATCAAAAAAATTAGCGGGAACGGATTTGGCGGGAGAAACATGCGGAAATAAATTTGGCGGGAGAAACGGGAGGGAGAGAAGAAGGTGGAAAAAATAAGGCGGGAACGGGTGTCGCCGGGAAGGGTTGGCGCGAAAAATTCAGAGAAATACGGAGACATGCAGCAGTCGGCTGGGCCAAGGCCGACAGGACCTAGTCGGCCCAGCCGTGGCCGACAGGGCCTAATCGGTTAGCCCTGGCCGATATGATCCTCTGACACGCGCAGGCGTCGGCCGACAACCTAATCGGCCCAGCTCAGGCCGACAGGGCCCTTTCGGCTTAGCCCAGGCGAGGCCATATTATTTTTGCCATTCCGTCGATTTGCGTAATATTTTTCGAATTTGATTAAAAAAATGTATTATTAAAACAAATTAGCCCGAAACGAGAGAGGAAACCATAGAGAGAAATCAAAAGGGCGGGAGAAACAATCTGATTTGGATTAAAGGTCCGGTGAGGGAGGGGGGAATGTGAAACCATAGAGATTGATCCAGGCCCGTTTCGTCCCTTGCCAGCTGCTCTGGTTCCTTCATTCCTACTACTACTGTACTATTTTCTTTCTCCTCCTTTTTCGACAGTAGAGAGTACTACTACGGCAGTGTACTACTACTGTAGTACTCCTAATTGCATGGAATTGCACAGTATCATTACAGTGTAAGCATTATTACTATTACTATTTCTATTTCAGTAGTGTAGAGTATAGTAGAGACCTAGAGTAGAGTAGAGCATAGTAGTGGCAGAGATGGATGCTCGCCAGCTGCACCACACAACACACTCACATAGACGCAGTGCAGGGTGCCAGTGAGGCGGAGAGAGAACACAGGACGACCTCCCAGCACCGTGTAGTGTAGGGAAGGAATATTAATGGACCGGCCTTTGCCGTTGGGTTGCCGCCCTCTCTCGAAACGATGTGGGGGAGCCAGGCCCAGGGGTCAGTCTCATTTGTCACTGTATAATCATTTTTTCGTACGAGACGAGCAGTATATCCTTGGTACAGCGGCCGGCCGTACGGCGCGGAAAACCTCGGCAAAATTCACTGTTCTGAACCTGACACGAAAGTTCAGCACAAAATGAACCAACTTTGAAAATTTAGCCGGATCTGACCCTTTTTCGTACCGCTCAACATACTGGCGGTAGACTACACGTGGTACCGCCAAAGACCCTAGCGGTACGAATCCTGGTCCACGGTCCGCTCGGGCCGGTTGACTGAGCTGACGTGGCGATACCGCCGATGTCAGAGGCGGTAGACTTTTATGGATACCGCCCGGGAAGCCGGCGGTACACTTCATCACGGTACCGCCGACACGTCTGGCGGTACGCGTTGGAGACAGTTAAATGGCTCGAGCACCCCCAGCCTCTCATTCATCCTCACTTAGCTCTCACCCCAGCTGCTGCCCGAGCTGCTGCCCTCTTCCCCTCTCTCCTCCACACTCAAATCTCTCTCAAATCCCTCCAAATCGGAGGGCATAGCTCGTGGAATCGGGCCATCTCCTTCCTCTGAGGTAGTCTCTCTCAGATCTCTCGCTTTTTGTTGGTTGGATTTGTGTTACTTTGTGGCATTGTTTAGTTTGAGGCAAACCCTAGATTTGTTGATTTGTCCTAAATCTATTATTTGAATTGGTGCATTGCGGGTTATATGTTGTTTGTGACGTGTAGAAATCATTGTGGTTAGATAGATTCATGTGTTTTCCTTACCTAGAATTATGGTTGAGTCTAGGGTTTGAGGTAGTGGTTAGCACACATGTATAATTTAGATTATTGTGGTGTGTTTGCTATTACACATCAATGTGATACATTTGTGTGTCTTGTCATTTAATTATAGATGGCAAGAATCGTGAATGTCCATCATGTTGACAAAGAAGCATTTTTTAGTAACAATGAAGAAGAGATTGTTGACAATGGAGAAAAAGTTATGGTATTTGCCAATAGTCCAACATATGCCGAGGTTGTTGCAAGAGTACGGGAAGTTTTTGAATGGATGGATCCTAGGGAGAAGGTTGAACTAGATGGAAGGTATTTTGTTGGATCGGGACATCGTCCGCGAAAGAAGAAAATACCTATCACATGCGAGTTAGATTGGGGGGCATACAAAGAGGTTGTGGCGGCTTCCAAAGACAAGTCGCTCGAGTTATTTGCTACCAAGGTTGGCGGTGATCGGTTGCATTTTGACTTGAACCGGTGTGCCTCCCCCACACATGATGCAATGACCCCCACTCGAAATGTGTCACTTGATGATGCGGTCGAGTTGAATACTATGAGCCAACCTCCTTTGAGCCAACAATTTGACTTGGAGATGAATGATGGCGACCAAGTCGATGAACAAGAACAATATGTCAATGTGGATCATGGTTATGGCTTTGGCATTGAGGATGAAGATAGGGAGCAAGGAGACATGGAGGGTGATGTGTCCGAGCGGGAGGACGAGTATCATGACATTTATATTGGAGATGTAGAGGCACAAGTCGAACAGGATGGCATTGACCGTGACACCTTCTATCGCCGTTGCTATGCCTCCGACTCGGAGGACGAGGGCCCTGAAGAAGTGGACGAAGATGGGTTCACGGCGAGAGAAGCCCAAGCCTTTTTAAAAGTGGTAGGCCGGGATCACCGAATTCCATTATTTCGTGATCTCACGCTTGCCGATAAGGCTATGGTGGATGGTGGCAAGTATAAAGATCTAGAAGCAACACCAAGCACAACTCAAGATGACGATGACAACAATTCTCGCATAAAGAAAGGTTTGAAGTTTCCGGACTTGGTAGAATTGCAAATGTGGCTTAGGGAATATGCGGTGAAGCACCATAGGCCATTCATAGTGAAGCACTCGGACGAGAAGCATCGATACACCGTGATTTGCGACCAAAAGGGATGCCCATGGGTAGTCCGTGCAAGACCAAACCGCCACGGGCAATGGAAGATAACAAGTTGTGAAGCCCATCACATGTGCAAGAAACGGGGCCGGAATCCATCCACAAAGCACCGTCAACTCACCTCCGACTTCATCGCATACAAATTCATCAATAGTATAAAGAATGAACCAACCATTAAACCGAGGTTTTTGATGGGTCTTGTAAAGGAATTCTTTGGATACAACATCGAATATGGGAAGGCATGGAAGGCCAAGCATGCCGCATTTAAGATGTTGTATGGTGGATGGAAAGAAGCGTACAACCGCCTCCCGAGGTTGTTGGGAGGGATGGCCTATAGAAACCCGGGCATGTTTTACGCGGTTGAACATGTTGATGGAGTGTTCCGCCGTGCCTTTTGGACCTTCGACCAATGCATTCGGGCATTTCACCATTGTAGACCGGTTGTATCAATAGATGGTACATTTTTAACCGGCAAGTACAAGGGGTCGATGTTGACTGCAATCGCGCACGACTCCGGTGACCGGGTGTTACCTGTGGCCTTTGCTTTGGTGTCTGGAGAGAACAATGACAATTGGGAATGGTTCATGAATCATGTGAGGACTAAGGTGTTCTCTCCTACTAGAGAGGTATGCATCATATCGGATCGACACCAAGGTATACTCAATGCCATGGAGATTGAAATTCCGGGGCATGCACGGCTCCACCACCGATGGTGCATGAGGCATTTCGTCGCAAATTTTTATAGGGCTTGCAAGAATAAAGAATTGGCTGACGATCTAACAGATGTTTGTGTGGCATTCACCAACCGGTCTTTCACAAGACGGTTTGACAAGCTCCTTGCCGCGTCTAATGCCGGGGGTAAAGAGTTCTTGAGGAGGTATTTGGGAGACAGACACAAGTGGTCAAGGGCCCATGATCATGGAGGTAGAAGATATGGTGACATGACAAGCAACATGGCGGAATGTTTTAACAATGTTCTAAAAGGTGTGCGTGCACTGCCTGTTACGGCCATTGCGGAATATACCTTCGAGAAGTTATGCGCTTATTTCCAGAAACATTCCATAGAGACGGATATATTGATAGATGAAGGGAAATTGTATCCTCCTAAAGTAGAAGAATGGATGGAGCTGCAAAATAGCAAGTCCGAGAGACAACAAGCGTATTGCTATGACAACAACGAGTGGATTTACCAAGTCAACGAGCCCGGTGGGACAACAAAAGATGGCGTGCAATTCGGAGGTCGTGCATTCAAGGTTAAGCTAAAGACACGTGAGTGCTCTTGCGAGAGGCCCAAGTTGCTGCACTTACCTTGCTCACACTTGATTACGGCGGCAAACATAAGATCTGTTGATCTTTGTCATCCGGATACGGTAAGGATGAACGAGCACTCGTTGGAGAGGGTGGCCATGACTTGGACAGCAAGATTTGAGCCTTACTTGGATCAATCTCAATGGCCGGAATATCATGGCCCTGTAATTAGGCCAGATCCGGAACTAATGGTTCAAACCAAAGGTAGAAGGAGGACGAAGAGGTATAGAAATGACATGGATGCACTTGGTGGATACACAACCCGCATGGGAGAATGGGGCAGCGGGCATTTTATGGAGCCTCATACTACCAACCAATGTGGTCAATGCAATGATTCAGCACACAACAACAGAACTTGCTCTCGAGGGAGGAAAAAATCCAAAGGAGACAATGGTGGTGGTAGTGGAGGTGGTAGTGGGGGTGGGAGTGGTGGTGGTAGAGGAGGTGGAGCTAGTGGTAGTGGGGGTGGGAATGGTGGTGGTGGGGGTGGGAATGGTGGTGGTGGTAGAGGGGGTGGGAGTGGTGGTAACGGTGGTAACGGTGGTGCTAGTGGTAGAGGCGGTGGTGGTGGTGGTGGTGGTAGAGGGGGTGGGAACAGTGGTGCTGGAGCTAGTGGTGGTGGTGGTGGTGGTTCCGCACGTGGTTTTCCTTTTTTGCTTGGAATGAGTCGTGGTAGAAGAGTTCGTCATCCACGTGGTGCACGTGGTGCTCGCCACTGATGCGTTAACAAATTAAATAAATAAATGGTATAAAATTACTTGGTTATTGTCTTTTATTTTGAATGTTGTTCATTTTACTATGCTAACAATTTTTCTAATTTATGTAGGTATGGGGTCGTCGAACTGGTTGGAGAGGCCGTGGGCATGGAGGACAGCGACTATCCAGCCCGAGGAGGACCCACCGAAGTGTTTTTGCCAAGACATTTGCAAGGCCAAGCAGTCCGCTGATTGGGATGAGACAAGAGGACGAAGGTTTTGGTTGTGTCCCAACTATTGTAGGGACAAGGAAGAACCCAAGTCCGCTTATGACCGTCCCAAGGTATGTGTCCTCCTTACGCATGACAAATTACGTATATTTGTGTTTTAATTGCTAATGCGTATTGTCTCTTTTGTAGTCACCGCCGCCCCTTTGTCCCTACTTCAAATGGATAGACTTGGTCCAAGATAGCTACTTCAAGAATGAAGTCGAATGGGAGCGTCGAGCTGCAGAACGGTGCATATTGGAAAGGAAACAAGAAGAGGAGAGGAAAGAGAAGTTGAGGTTGAAGAAGGAGAAGGAACGTAAGGAGAAAGCGAAGAAGAAGCGTGAAGAGGCCAAGACTCGTGAGGCCGAGCGGGAAGTCAAACGTGGAATAGCTCGTCGTGCTATGGAGGATGAAGCATCGGGAAAGCGCAAGGGAAAATATCCGCGTTGGACCCAATAGAGCCTTCAACATCTATGTCTTAGAGATTGTGGACATTGGCTGTGTCTGATGGATCTATCTATGTATTTCATGAACTTGTAATGGATTTTAGTTATCTATTTCGTGAATGTGTCATGGACCTATCTATGTATTTCATGAACTTGTAATGGATTTTAGTTATCTATTTAGTGAATGTGTCATGGACCTATCTATGTATTTCATGAACTTGTAATGGATTTTAGTTATCTATTTCGTGAATGTGTCATGGACCTATCTATGTATTTCATGAACTTGTAATGGATTTTAGTTATCTATTTCGTGATTGTGGACTCTTGTTTACATTTTGGTCTGTCGAATAGTTCTAAATATTTTGGCTCTCCTTGTTATCCAATTCAATTTCAGTTGAATGGCTTGTTAGTTCCATTGATTTAGTTCCAGGCGATACCGCCAGCTAGCTCGGCGGTACCGTACCGAGCCGTACCGCCCCGTACTTGCAACCAACAGAAGCTGGGCCATCCCGAGGTCGTACCGCCAGCTAGCTCGGCGGTACCGTCCCGCACGGTACCGCCCCGTATATGCCACCAACAGAAGGTGGGCCGTCCCGCCCAGGTCATACCGCCGGGGTACCAGGCGGTACCATGGCAGAATATACCGCCGCATGTACTGGCGGTACGGTCCTGATATGTTTCACAAAATCAAATTTAGGGCGATGACAATTCAGCAACAGCAACAATATATCACATAGGGCATACATATCAGCAACAGAATTACACAGGGCATACATATCACATAAGTTCATGACAATATTTAGTAGAACATATCACATAGTCGACTCAAACGACATAAGCTTCACAAACGACATAAACGAGCGGGAAGTCACATAGTTCGACACAAACACGACATACGGCAATTTTTCATGTTATCACTTTTTCCTTCCCCTCTTGGCTGGCAACTTACAGCGGGGTGGGACTCTTTGCCCTTCTGGACTGAACAGTTTCTTCTGCTTTCGGTGCCTCACGGGCGGTTGGCTCGGCTGACTTGGTTGTGGTGCATCCTTTAACTGTGACAATGGCATCTCCTCCCAGCTCGGGTCCTCTTCCTCCGACTGCTCCTCCTGCTCTTCCTCCGATTGCTCCTGCTCCTCTTGCTCCTCTTGCTCCTCCTCCTCCGACTGCTCCTCCTCCTCCTCTTGCTCCTCCTCCTCGCTCTCATCGTCTTCGTCCTCCTCGTCGTGCGCTTCGGTTGCCTTGGCACCGTGGCAGGCAAGCATAGCCGCCAGCCGACGAGACCGCTCCATGAACCTCTGCAAGAGAAAGAAATTTGTGCATGCATTAATATCACTACCACAAGGCACACCACCCGGAATCATGGATATGTACAATTGCATACCGTCATGCCGTCCCTAAGAGCCGTCTCGGACTCCACCGTACCGGGCGTAAGCGAAAGATAATATGATGCCTCGTTAACGCTCCGAGTAAGCTCCAAGCCCTAAAAACATGGAAGAAAACTTTAAGTCACAAATAGACATGACACATTAAATTTAAGCTCAACTTGTGTCTTGTGTCTTACCACACGGTTGAAAACGGGTGCGTAGTCCTTGGATGTTCCCGCACTCTCCTTAACCGCCAAGTTATATTCATTGTCACCATCTTCGGTGCCCAAATCCAAACAATCTTGTGTGGTCCATGTGGGCTTTAGCTTAAGGCGGTGTTGTTCTTCATGCCAAGCAAGGTGCGCCACATAATCACTCTCCCGCCAAATTGTCATGTCCATCTCACGGTACTTATCTCTCTCATTCCACATCTCAACCCACTGGATGTGTTTACGATCCCATTCCTTCTCTTTAGGGCACCTCTTCCGATCAATCCTATGCACAAATACCAAACATATCAGCAAAAATTGATATTGACAAGTTAAATATATACCCGGTCTTTCCAACACAAACCTATGAAGAGCAACACTTGTGCTCTGGATTGCCGGCGGGGTCCGTTGCCTCATTCCAAATTGTGCTGCAACTCGTTGTGGGAGGTGCCACTCGACGGCGTAGAAACATATCAGCGGACACCTAATGCGCCATAGGTCCTGGTCACGCATACACATCGGGTTGAGACGGAAACCCCTATCCCGTTGGTACGGCCTCCATGTGACCTGCAAAACAAAAATCATTAGTTCCAATGCTAGATGTCACAAAAGTGTCAAATTTAACGTTACCAAAGCATACCAAGTTGAAAGACAACGTGTCAAGCTCGTTGGTATAGCTCTTGTAACGGCCCATGGACAAGTCTTTGTACGCCTCCACTCTATCCCATGTGTACGCGACAGTTGGCAGCCGCCATTCGTCATCACCATCAAGGTCATAATCCCAGGGAGTTGGTGGGAGTTTGCGAGGACGTCCAACCGGAATCCGCTCCCACATCCAAATCGTGAGGGGCCAGGCAGCGCCGTTTAACGAGGCTCCCTTTCCCTTCTTACGACATACATGGTCCAGCTGCACGATAACAATCATGTCAAATGCCAGATGAAGCTAACATACACAAGAAAGTTATGCAAGAAGGTAACATACACAAGAAACTACCTGACGGTAAAGAAAGGCTAGACCCGCCGACCCCCAGCTGTACTTGACGTTCCAATCACGTAATGCGTCAAGCCACATCCACGAGGCCGTGTCCCCTGACCCATCTGGAAAGATCACCCGGGCTAACACATACCACATGTATGCCCGGGCATACTGCTGCACCATCGGTGCCTCCGCATCCTCCGGGCATGGCCCAAACTGTCGAAGCCACGAATACGAGACACCCGCTGACCTAGTATCTTTCACTCCTTCCGGCGGCACCGGTGGTAATCTGCCGGTGAGACCAAGAACCCGCTGGCGCCACCCGACAAGATCCACCCTCCCAGTCAGAGCGTCTCCGTCGATCGGAAGAGCCGTGATCATGGCAAAATCCTCAAGAGTGACCGTCATCTCTCCACACGGCAAATGGAAACTGTGGGTCTCGGGTCTCCAACGATCAATAAGGGCGGTAATGGCCGTGTGGTTGAACGCCGGAGGCTTACGCCTGAACTGAAGGACAAATGGGAGAAGACCAGCCGCCTCAAAGTATGGCTCGTACCGAACATCGTAGGGCATGTCCTCCGCACTATGGCCCCTCATGCGCATAGGACCGATAGGCTGCGAAAGAAACAAACATGATGTGCTCACTATCTTTGTAATTGCAACAACAAAAAAATGGAGAACATTAAGCCATACCTTCTCAGCTAAGTCCATATCTCCCCTCTCGATAAGCCGGGCACGATGTTCCCTCTCGTACACCAAATCAAGCCCGGGTAATAACGTTCCGGCGGGTCATCCATCCTAATGCAAAACATTCTCGTAAATGACCACAAAGAATTGCTCAAGAAACTAGATCAAATAAAACATCATCTACAGAAAATCATCTACATTTTGGCTTCATTTCATCTACAAGCATATCATCTTGAGCATTACACATCATCTACACCAAAACATCAAGTGCATCTAGCGTTTGAACAAATTTAGCATGAGAGTGTAATGATAATGTTGACATTTCTGTTGCCCCAAAACATCATCTACACCAAAACATCAAAACATCAAAATTTAGCATCAAGTGCATCTAGCATTACACATCATTCACCAAAACATCAAGTATATGTCTAGCATTACACATCATCTACACCAAAACACAAACACAGTGGCTTTTGGCCAGTACATCTACCTCTGTTATCACAAGTTATTTCGATGTGCATCGCATTAACATTGCTATCTCAAATCAAGGAAACAAAATACTGCAGCAATCATCTACATTTTCCTAGATTAATCTAGGGTTTCAACAATCATCTAGATTAGGCCTAATGTATGGACGAAATTGAGAGAGCTAAGGGAGGGGAGGCTTACCTGACGGGAGAGAGGCCTCGCGCCGCGCCGCCGCCGTCTGTTCACACCGCCACTGCCGCCGCCGAACGGAGAGGGGAGAGGGGAAAGCTCGCGCCGCCGCCGCCGTCTGTTCTTGGGGCAAGGTGGATTACGGGAGAGCTCGCGCCGCGCCGCCGCCGTCCGTTCAAGCCGCCGCCGGAAGGTCGCGCCGGAGGGGAGAGGGGACAGTAAGGTCGCGCCGCCGCCGCCGTCTGTGGAAGAGGAAGAAGGGAAGAAGCGGGCGGGCGGGCTGGGTTAGGGCGCTCGAGCCACTTAACCGTATCCAATGCGTACCGCCAGCACGATCGGCGGTACGGTGCTGGACGGTACCGCCGGGCTAGTGGGCGGTACCACTACAAATCTACCGCCTCTGAAATCGGCGGTATCGCCACGTCAGCGCAGTCAACCGGCCCGAGCGGACCGTGGACCAGGATCCGTACCGCGAGGGTCTTTGGCGGTACCCCGTGTAGTCTACCGCCAGTATGTTGAGCGGTACGAAAAAGGGTCAGATCCGGCTAAATTTTCAAAGTTGGTTCATTTTGTGCTGAACTTTCGTGTCAGGGTCAGAACAGTGAATTTTGCCGAAAACCTCCCAAGCTACTACAGGATTTCTCTCCAGTATAGACGTGGAAAAACAAAGGCTAGGGAGAGTGAGTGCCAGTAAGCTAGGGCGGGCCCCCACTGGACTTGCCCCTACCGGCCTATACCGCTGGCTCTGCCAAAGACGAGCAGGGGCATCCTATGCGACGACGCACGCACGGGCACCTCGCTACTACTGGGCTGGAGTAGGGCTTCAGCTTTCTCCTGGGGCAGAGCTGAGTATCCGATGAAAATACTACACACCCGTGCCTTCGCATGCACTGCCAGCTTGGGAATGAATGGACATACGTCCGAGAGACTTTTTTTTTTTGACGGAAGGCAGCGAGTAGCGCTCCCGAGGAAACCGGGACAAATGCCAGCGAATTACAGAAGTTACAGAGGAACCAGGGAAACAAAACATGACACTAAGCAAACAACCCCGCAGGGAAAGCCTCGTGTTGGACGCTACCGCACAAGGAGCATCACCGCCGCAGACGAAGAGCTTCAATCAGCCGAGATTAGCCACGATGGTGCTGGCGCAGCCGAAGAGCAACACATTGCCGAGTCCACAACCGGACGAAGGGCCATGCGCCGCCGAGGATTTACACAACAGCCAACAGCATGATGGAAGGGCATCACGAAGCCGAGTCTAACAGCTGGGAGGCATCCCGGCACTAGCCCGAGCCATTAGCCGTCTTCAGAGGAGAGCCTCCAGCCCTTCCGTAGGAGCTCGAGCGTCGTGACCACGCCGAGAGAGCACCAACAACACCATCGCCACCTCTTCACTGGTCCCTCCAGCTGAGTCCAACGACATGAACGATGCCCTCAGGAGGGACATGACGACAAGCCGCCAACATCGTCCGATCGTAAAACCGAATTGAAGGTTTCCCCGGAGCATGGACACGGTGGTAGCGAGCGAACTACCACGACAACGCCTTCATGAAGGAGACGACACCCGCGGGCGCCATCGTTGTCGACTCCGGCCAAGGCAAAGCCAAGCTTTCGCTCGGCACTGTGCTCGCAACCCACCGGTCGCTGGTCTCGCCATCCTACCTCCACCACCGCACCACCACCTCCCCAAAACGCCAGCCCTAGCAGCTCCACGCTCCCACCGCGCCGCCGACGGCCGAAGCCGATCTGGCAACGGACCTGGGCGGGATCCCATATCCACGGCCTGCCGCCTCCACCCACCACAAGGACGGGAGCTCCTCGCGCGTGAACGACGAAGGGGAGGCAGACGCCGCCCCGACCGCCGCGCGCAGGTGAGCGCCACTGCCACCGCCCCAGCCGCGCAGAGGGCCTCCGCCACAAACCACCACGCCCCGACGCCTTTGGCGTCGCGGCCCGCCACCACCGCGGTCCTCGCCGGCGGCAGCGGCGGCAGGGAGGGCGCCTGGGGTCGAGCTTGTGGTGGCGCGCTAGGGTTCGCCCCGGTGTCACCCTGGGGGACGACACGGGAGCGAAGCGGTGTTTTTTCCCAGATGCCGTCTCCGAGAGACCAATTCGAGCGGCCCCTTTCGTGCCTATTCGATTTGAAGGATTTGAGAATACATGAATAAAAATATTGGAAAAATAAAATGTCATGACACTTAAAATCTTACATGAACCAAAAAAAAGTAGGAATCAGTAGTAGATGTTGTTTGGTGAGAAAATTGCTTCTATACCATTGACATCATCCACAATGGCTCATTTGCCACCCAATAAAGGTTAAGTTCATATATACCAAAGACAAACAAATTCTACTCCGTAATAATTATTGCCATGGTTTATTGTTAGCGTCTCCCCATTTTCCTGCTAATCTATCCAAAAATTCCAATTTTAACCTCTCAATTTAGAATAGAAAAAAGAACACGAAAAAAAGCTCCGTCTCCAATATAGTGATGCACAATAAATTAGCTAATCCTGACATCGATTGTAAATCTCAGGTTGCCTAGGATTGGCAATATAGTATAATACACACAATATTATGGCTATACAGTAGTACGCGATTGAAGAACCAATTGAACGAAGTAGTTTAACACTTTTTCCTATAGCTAATTAAAATGGAAGGTTATCACGTGTTTAATAGGATTTGATCCAAAATATCATCCTTTAAGTTTTACATGCATTTCCGATGTCTTTATAAAATTCGGCATGCATTAAAATTTTTAAAATTTGCTAGCCCATGCGCGTGTACTGGTTTGATGACTAGTATCCTGAAATTGTTATATGTTGTCACTATTATTTTGTTGAATTGATGAAATTTAGGCAAGTTGTTGCCATTTTTAGTCTACACACGTGTTACAATTGTTGCTCATTTGCCATTGGGGGCAAATTAGTCATTTTGGTCTCTTACCACACCGAGATAACGCTAGAAGGTATATAAGCAGTAAAAAATTGATCGTGTTTGGTATATGAGCATTGGGGCTTTATTTGATGGCAAATGAGTCATTGCAGCGCTTGTCGATGGTATAGAAGCCATTGGCTCTTATTTGATTGCACCGCAGGAGAAACATAGGAAATTTGTATTGAGATTGAGTGCATGTCATAGTTGTCGTAGACACATAGGAATTTTTTCAAGAGGTCTCACCTCTTGTTAGAAATCCTATACGATTGTAGTGTAGGAATGTAATCCATAAGAATTTTGGAGGATGCAATCCTTTAAATCAAATGGACTCTATAGAAAAAATTCTTATGGCTGGAAATCCTATACAATTTATTTGAATCAAAAAGGCCCTTCGTCTTTGCTTGTAGTATTACCGTTCGTGAGCATATCTGACAGGCTCGCACCCCGACCCCCGCGTCGCCCCTCCCATGCGACATGGGGAAAACATAGATTGCGCCACCAGCTCCTCCCCCTCCGACCACTCCGCCCGTGCCGCCGTCAGAAGAAACCGCCGGGCGAAGCCCGCACGTCGGACGGCAGCGGCAGGCCCTCATCTCGTACATGGCTTTGCTTCGGGCGACGCCTCTCTCGGGACCCTGGTGGGGGAGGCTCGGCTCTGGTGCAGTCTCAGCAGCGTCCCCTCATGGTGGTTTCGCCCGTCCGGTGCGACGGCGCCAACGGGCTCTCACTTCTCGACGTGATGGAGTGGGTGGCGGCCCCCACTCCTTCCTCATGGCATGGCCGGCATGGTGGAGTTGTTCGGTCGCCGGTGATGCGCATCGTCCACTCTCGGGGCCCGATCTGGCTCTTCGACATTTGTTGGCGACGAGGATGGTGGCTCCTGTGCTGCCGCAAGATGTGATTGGGTCATTGGGTGTGCAAGTCGGCGGCATTGCGGGTGTCCCCCACCTTGGTCCGGCTGCCTGGGGCAAGGAGTCTCGATTGCTCCGAGCAAAAGCCTGATGACGCGATGTCCATGGACGCCTTTCTCCCTCTTGAGGGGTCGTCATGGAGCTTCTCGTTCTCCTCAGCCTCGGATCTCCTCTTTGGGGTGAACACCTAGATGTTGTTTGTGCAGGCTCGGACGACGGCGTGGATGGACTCTCACGACATCGTGGTTGGCAGCGGCCAATTGACGATGTGGAGCTTCCGTGTGGCATCAGATTGGCAACGACGATGGTGGTGAGCAATGGTGTGGTCGCGGCAAGATCATGTTAGTGCTCCGGCGTGTGCGAGTGTTTTTGTGCTGATCTCTCCAAGTTGTGAAGTCGGAGCAGCTACGTTTCTCAAGCCTCTACCTTTCAGCGGCATACGATGACCTGCAGGGGGCGGTCCGGTGGTGAAGATTTTCCTCGGTGTAGGTTTTGCGCATCTCCTCTCCGGTGCGCATCGGCGGAATTGGACCTGTCTGCCTCTACGCGATGAGTCATCTGTTTGGCATAGGCCGGCGTGGTCTTCTCGACGCGATTTCGGCGATGGTCTTCTGAGTGGTCTTTCGGTGAAGTCGTAGTCGATGTAGAATGATGATGATGATGACACGAGAAGGATCCTCGACGGCGACTCTCGCTTCGGTGGTGTCTGCGCACCTTGTGGGTAGCCAGGATGGCTGTGCGTGCCCTCGCAACGGTCGTGTTTCATGACGGTTGGCGAGGGTGTTGTTCCGGTTGTCGGTCTGTTTCCCACTAATAAAGCGGCCAACTCTCACTTCTTTTTCATTAATGAAAATTGCAAGCCCTTTTGCCTCGTTAAAAATAAGGGCTCCGCTCCAGTGTACACGACGTGTACACGAATCAAGATGAGCTAGCTGAATTCGTGTACACTAATCAGAGGTATAAGGTTTTGGCAATCTAATTAAAACAAGTTTAGGGATTAATTAATCACAAAAGACTAAATTACACTTTTAAATATGGGGATGAGGGGTACACCGAGCACAGCCCTACCTCCAATAAATACCGTTGGTGAAACACTGAGAGTCGTCTCGGTCCTTGTGACGTGGGATCAAGGAAAGTTTGCCCATTGGGTTATCTGCCATCGACGGTCAAAAGGAGGACCTGCGCCGAGCCCAACTGTGCCGCTTTTAGCTCAATCAGATCAGATCAGATCAGATCAGATCAGATCACAAGCCCATACCATACGTAAAAAGCCAACTGAATGCGAGGAGGGAAGACCACCGGATCACCACCGGATTGGAAATACGATGACCGGAGTCAACAAAGCGGAGTGTAGTTGCCTGTTGGGTTTCTTTCCGTCGCTCCCTCCCGCTGGAGCGTGCACTCGGGCGGTCAGGTCAGAGCGAGCAGCGAGGATTCAGGATTCGGGAGTGGCAGTGACTCGCTCGCACGCCACCTGTTGTTTCCTTGCTGCAAAATGAAAGAGAGAGCGTAATGTTCTAGGGATCTCAGGGCATCTCCAATGGTGCAAATTAAACAACAAATCTCAGCATACTTCGAAAATAATTTCGAACCTAGTAACTCTTTTCGGTGGCGACTGTCCCGGGGCCGCTACCCTCCACCCACATGGTAGCGCCGTATATTGGAACGCTATGCCCCTGCCAACGTGGCAACACCGGATCGCGAAAATCCTAAGTCATTACCCTCTAAAAAATATATAATTTAAATCCCTGCAACTTTTGATTTACAAATTTAAATGACATGATTCTTTTTTCTTATGGGTTACAAAGTAAATTATCTTTCCAACGTCACTGGTATCATGATGGTTAGATAGGTAGATAATATTCCGTGCATTATTTCCTTATGTTGCTTTATTTTTAAATGTTTAGACGATTTCGGAAACATGGTTGCGAACAAATATTTTGCCCAAAATGTAGAACAAGAGGAGTACCTTACCCACTTTGACCATGCTTCACCCATATTTTCGAACATGATTTTTCATAAGCAATTTACAAGTTATGTGTTTAACTTTTAAAATTAATTTAATGTTTAGTATTGATCAAGAAAACTCGTATGCTATGGTAGAATATGGTAATGCTTTATTAGCTTAACCATTGCTAATTTTAGTTGCTATATGCAATTGATCGTGTCTGTACTGGTCTAATTAATATGCATAGATGCGTCTACTAAAATAAAACTACAACTTGGGAAAACCAGATCCATGCACTCCGGACGTACCCGAAGGAATAATATCCCATACTCAAATAAATCTTTTAAAAAGCCTTACAAGCCATGACATATGAGTTTATTAAAAAACAAGCCGTTGAGAATTTTACAAAATTCACATGTCATCATCGTAATTCTTATAAACACCATTTTTAGAACCATTCTTAGTTAACATTGATCTCAAGGTTTAAAAAAATATTTATCCGAGTAGTGATATTATCCCAAGTCATAATTTAATTTTGATAAGCACATTTGTCCATGACAACTAATCAACATAACTAGATCAGGAGTACAAACACTATCAGCTGGACTAAGCTAACTCACATTTGATCCATTATAAGTGTCTCAGTTTTGAACTAAATTTACATTAAATTTGTGACACTTATTTTGAATCGGAGCGGGTAAATAACAATACTTATACTCCCTGCTGCGGCACTTATTTTGAATTGCGAGTATAACTTAACAACTCATAAAGAATTAAATTAATGTAATCCCTTAAAATTAAAATAGACTTTTGAGATGTAGTCCTCGCATTTGCAGGTGCCACCCTGCTAGTTAAAAAAAATACGACACCACGGCCAACCAGAGTTTATCTCCCTGCTGTGTTGCTACTAACGGGCACAACTTCTCAAAGAAAAAACAACCTCTGCTGTCATGATTCCCATGACATCGGAGTACTCACTCCGTCACGGTTAGACATGCCGTAGTTTAAAAACACATTTTGTCTATTAATTTATTCAACTAAATTTAAAATTTATACCACTAAATTATATCACTAATTTTTTTAAAATATAAATCCAATGGTATACTTTTGTGACATATCATTTATATTTTGTTGACCAAATTAAATGGTCAATTTTTTTCTTAAACTGTGTGCGTGCAGGGACGGAGCTAGGGGTGGGCAGGCTCGGGCCAGGGATCCCCCCAATGCTGATTTTTTTTTCTGAAAACCCCCATGTGTTATGTTGATTTGATCCCTCAATTTGCCAAAATTTAGCTATATGGCACCCTCCAAGGTATGTACTAGACCCGAGGCTCAAGATGAGCCCGGCTTTAAATTAATGAAGCCAACATCCCAACATTGTTCGTACATTCGGCAAGGCCGAAAACACAGAGCACGCAGGCTCGAAAAGAAAGATACATAGTCCGCACGAAGATAGCAGACAGTAAGGTGAAGGTGAATACTACCACAACAGCAGCTGCAACTACTCCGGAAGTGTAGAAAGACACCTAAAACAGAGTCTATGTCCTCCAAGACATCGAAAGACTCGTCTCCTGGTCCCACAAGACACAGGGAAAGAGCAGGAAAAAGGGGGTAGGGACTCATCCCGGTACCTCCCTGACGCGGGCATAGAGCGAACGAATCCTGCTAATCGTCAGCTCCAGCGCCCCTCGGTCTTCACTCCTAACCACTGGCTTCCATACCTGCATAAACATAGATAGTTTGGATAGACCGTCAGCTGCCTGTGTGGGCAAGATGCCCTCAATAGTGAACTTGTTCCTAGTCGTCCAAAGCGTCCAAACTAAGGCGGCGCAAGCCGTCCAGAGAACCCGTCTCGTCTGCCCCGTGCATTTGCGTACCTCCCGGTACACGTCTGCAAAGCAAGCGGGGTTCCACCCACATCCCAGCAGCTCGCGTACTGCGCTCCACATGAACCTCGCCAAAGGGCATGTGAAGAAAATGTGGTTTGTATCCTCGTACTCTCCACAAAGAGCACAACGCCCCGTGGAAGGCCCCTGCCTCCTACGGATGTTGTCATTGGATGTTTCCAAATCAGTTGCCAAAGGAAAATCCTAATCTTACGGGGGACCCCAATCCGCCAGATTTCCAAGAAGTGTTGGCGAGGCGCACCCTGGCAAAGCTTCTTATACAAAGACCTCACTGTAAACCTCCCCGAAGTTTCCAGTGCCCAAGTTATTTGGTCTTGCTCATAAGAAAGCCGAAACCCATCCAATTCTCGCCTGAGGTTGTCCCATAGAACGACCTCTGCGGAGCCAAAAGAACGGCGCCAAGGGATGTCCCACTGACCCCGTCTCATCGCATGGGCAATGGAGGCCTCCGGTTCTGCACAGATGGCAAATAACCCCGGGTATCTGTCACACAGCAGACTAGAGCCCACCCACCAGTCCTGCCAGAACCTAGTCGATGTCCCATTGCCCACCTGGTGTTTTGCCCCCAAGCGAAACACCTCTTTGACTTTCTGGATGGCTTTCCAGAATTGGGAGCCATGCGAATGGTTATCCACCAACAAGTCTTTGTTACGGAGGTATTTGTTACGGAGAATGTCGGCCCACAAGCCTTGTTCCCCCGCATACAACCTCCAGATCCATTTGGCCATAAGGCATTGGTTCATGCGCTTGGTGTTCATGACCCCCAGACCCCCCAAGGCCTTGGGCATGCACACATCCGACCACCGACCCAATGATATTTACGCTTGGTCACTCTATCGCCCCAGAAGAAGCGGGCACGGTGTGAGTCCATGGCATGGTGCGTACCATTCCCAAGAAGGCACACCCCCATAGCGTGGAGTCGGAGGCTCGAGATGCATGCGTCCACGAGGGTGAGTCTAGCAGCTGAAGACATGAGTTTACCCATCCAAGGCTCAGCTCGCTTGCCTACCTTCATCGGGAGCGGACCCCAATCCGCTGTCGTGAGCGCCCTGTCACTAATGGGAAGACCCAAGTACGTGAAGGGAAAAGATCCTAGCTTGCAGTTAAGCATGTTAGCGATCCGTTGCTGCTCGTCCGGCGAGGCCCCCAAGACCATGACCTCACTCTTGTGGAAGTTGATCCTAAGCCCCGACATGCTCTCAAAACATAGGAGTATGAATTTGAGGTTAGCAATGGCCAGGTCGTCCGGCTGGATCATGATGATCATATCATCCGCGTATTGCTGATGTGATACCCCCCAGGTACCAGATCAGGGACAAGTCCACAAATGTGTCCCCTCCTCTTGGCTGCATCTAGCACTGCCGCAAGGGCCTCTACCACGTAGTCGAATAGTAGAGGAGAAAGCGGGTCGCCTTGGCGAACCCCACGGCCATTTCTGAAGAAGTTACCGACTTCCCCATTAATGGTGATGGCAGTCTGGCCCCCCGAGACCAGCCCCATAGCTCTGTGCACCCACCCGGGGTCGAAGCCCTTCCGAAGAAGAACCTCGCGTAAGAAGGGCCATCGTACGCGGTCGTACGCCTTCTCGGAGTCAAGTTTCAAGAAAACTCCCCCAAGTTTCTTGGTCTTGACCTCGTGCACAATTTCCTGAAGGGAGAGGACCCCCTCGTGGATATGCCTCCCCCTGATGAAAGCAGATTGCGTTATGCTGATCGTGCGGTGGGCTATAGGGGTGAGGCGAAGGGCGTAGGCCTTGGCCACAAACTTAAAGATCACATTGATCAAAGCGATGGGGCGAAATTGCCTAATGTCCTCAGCCCCCGACACTTTCGGGATTAAGGTAAGGACCCCAAAGTTTAGTCTAGCAATGTCCACCCTCCCAAGGGCGAAACCATTCGCAATAGCTAGAATATAAGGTCTGAGCAAGGGCCAGAACCTTTTGAAGAACACCACCGGGAGGCCATCGGGTCCCGGGGCCATGTCAACCTTCATGTTGCGGAGCACTAGGTCCATCTCTTCACTCGTTAAGGTGAGCATGAGGTCTATGTTCTCCTCCTCTGTGACCCGTCTCAACGTGTCCCAGAGCGAATGCGAGGTCGTGAAGTGGCACTGATCGCCCTCATCACCCAGGAGGTTCCGATAAAAATCCTAAATGTGTGCCTGAATCTCCCGAGGATGGGAGATGATCCCCGACTCTGCTACAAGTCGGGAAATGGCGCATTTCCTCCTCCTTCCATTCGCGACTGCATGGAAAAAGGCTGTGTTGGCGTCACCCTTAAGTAGCCATTGGAGACGACTCCGTTGACGCCAGTATTCCTCCTCCACTTTCGCTAAGTGGGTGAGTTGGTCTTCCAGATGATATCTAAGGGCCCAACCCTCATCATCCAAACCAGAGGCATCTGCGCGGTCATCCAGCACCTGGATCTGCCGCAAGATGTCAGCCTTAGCATCTCTATCAGCCCTTCCTATATTAGCCCTCCAGCCTTTTAGGAACTGTCGTAGGCCTGCAGAGATTGCCTGCCATGCATCAATGGGGTCTGCGAAGGCACCCCCAAGTGCCTCCAGCTCTCGCCATTTGGCAGCGACCAGGTCCACAAACTCCGGTCTCTCCAACCAGGCCTTCTCAAAAAATAAGCGTGAGCTCCTCCCCTGAGCTTAACACCAGTGGTGCATGATCCGAACCGATGATGGTCTCCGCCGTCAGAGAGCACAGCGGGAAGAGCAATTCCCATTCGACCGACATAGTACCTGATCCAACACCGATCGAACCGGGTTTAACTGTCTGTTGGTCCAGGTGTATCTGGCTCCGCCTCTATGGATCTCTCGCAGTGCATGGTTGGCAATGAAATCATTGAATTTATGCACTCGTGGCCAGTTGATGTTATCGTTATTTTTGTCCGCTGATCCCCTAATCAGGTTAAAATCACCTCCCACCACCAATGGGAAGGGGCAGGCCTCCACCGCAGAAGACATCTCAGCAAGGAAGACATCGGTGCGCCTATGGTCTGCCGGGCCATATACCACAAACAGAGACCAAGTCTGTGTAGTATCTAGCTGTAGGACGTCTGCCCTGATGAAGTAGGAGCCACTACTCCAGTCCTTCACCTCAAAGGCATCCTCGTTGACACCTAACAGCATACCCCCGGAGTGGCCATTGGCCGGGGTCGAGTGCCACGCGAATCGCCTGCCGGGGTCGATACTCAGCAGCTCGGATGTAGTGAACGAGGCTTTAATGGTCTCCTGCAGACCCACAAAGTCTAGCCTCTCTCGGGAAATAAAGTCCTTAATCTGGGTTCGACGTCCCGGTTTGCCGAAACCCCGGATGTTATAGAAGCCCGCACGCATCAGGATCGTGTGGTCTTCCTCCGTACACGACGGGATGCCACCTTTTGAACACTCGCACCCAAACGTGTGGCTGGTGGGGCGGTCTCGGTTGGGTCATGGGATCATCCATGGCCTTGTCCCCGGCGTGCACCTCCGGGGCGTCGACCCCCTCGGTGGTCTCACAAGGAGCCTCGGCAGCCGCCTTGGCTGCTGCGAGGTCCTTGCGGAAGTTCGCCTCTGCGATCACTGCCTGAGCCTCTTCCTTAGCACGAATAAGGGAGAGGACCTCGGTTTCCCGGCCGGATTCCACCGAAAACGCTAAACCCACGTGGTGAACTACCGCAGCTAAGTGTTCATCAGGTAACTCATGTAAGATAGCAAAACAGGAGTGGGAAGCGTAGGTACCTGATGGGATCTCCAGGTTCCTGACCGCCGCGCGACGCTCCGCGCGCTCCGCCGAGGGAACCGCGGCGTCGGGGCCGTGCAGCCTCGCACTCTTGCGCTGCGGTCCAGACGCCGCCGGCTTGGCGCGACGCCGCCGCGGCACCCCGGTGCCTGGCTCAGCCACCTCGCCCGCCGCCTGCGGCTCCGCATCGACAACCGTCCTGGAGAGCAGAGGAGGACCTAGGTGGGGATGCGGCTGGCTGCACCACCACCACCGTCTTGGGGCCCCTCAGCACGCATCTTCTCCAGGGTGGCAAGGGAAGGGGGCCACGCGGATGCCCCTGCAGGTTCGAGCCGTACTGGTCCACCACCAGCGGCTCGGGGCCGACGCCTCCAACTCAGCCCCAGCCGGCGCATCCGCCATGGGCTGGTCACCCGTCCCCTGGACAGTGTGGGACGAGGAGCCACCAAGCTCCTTGGCGGCCTTGTAGGCCATGTCCTTCTCCTCGGCAATCCGCCACTCCTCCTCGCTGATGCTGTGCTCCGAGTCGCTGTCGTTCACAGCGGGAGGAGGGGGAGGGAGAGGCGCAACCGCAGGAGCCCGGGGTTGGTCCACCCGGATGCCGATGTTGAAGCCCTCCTTGCGGTGGAAGAGCTGGGCGTAGCCATTGAGCTTGGCTGGGTTCCTGCACGCAATGCACATGCGCACTGGCTGCGGGCGCGCCAAGGTGGTAGCATCCACCTCCAGGGGCCTGCCGAGCATACGCATCGCGGCCATGAGCCGGCGAGCGTTCCGCAGGCGCTTGGGAAGCCCCGTGAGCATGATCCACGCCTCCTGCAACACCGCCACCGGTGCAGGGTCCGCATCCGCAAGCCGAATCGCTGCCTCGGTGTCGCTGAGGGGCAGGAACAGCTTCCCGCTGCGAGCGCTCATCTTGAGGATCTCTCGGGACGGGAAGACGGCTGAGAACTCTAGCGGGGCCACCTGCCGCACTCGCCAGTCCCAGTCGCCCTCGACAAGGTGCCGGAGCTCAGCTTCTAGAGCCTGAGCCGAGAGGCCCTCCCCCTTGAAGGAGATGATCGCCTCATTGGAGTCGTCCTCCAAGTCCTCCTCCCCCATCTCGAAGTCGAGGTAGAAGAAACCCTCGCCCGGAATAGCCTGGCCCATGAAGTTGAGGCTGGGCGAGGGTGCGGCGAGCGAGCACTCCGCCGAGCTGTGGCCATCCATCCCGCAACGGCCGCACTTCGGCGGGAATGTGCACTTGGACAGGAAGTGGCCAATTTGGCCACACTTGAAGCACTCGGCTTGGGATTCACTCGGGCCACCCGAGCCGGAGACCGGGGCCAGCGAGGGGCCACGCGCAGCCGGCCGCTTCTTGGCCTGAGGAGGTGGCGCCATGCCCCTTGCACCCGCCGCCGTGGTTGGAGCCGGCGCAGCACCACGGCCGCCACCATGGGGAAGGGAGGGAGCAGCCGCTCCCGCCGGCGCGCCCACCTGGGACTGCGCAAGCGCCTCCCGCTTCTTCTCCCGCGCCAGCCACCAGCGCTGGTTCTCCTTGCGCCCCTGCTGGCCGGGATTCGGGCCACGCCGGCCAGCGCCGCTGCCCTGGCCCTGACGAGCCGCCGGGCGACGGTTGCCCGCGCCCGCACCCGGGGCCGCGTTCGGCGCCGCGCCCCTTGCACCCGTCGCCGCGTTCGGAGCCGGCGCGCGCGGCACTGCCCCACCGGCGTTCGCACCCGATGCCATGACCGCCTGCGCGAAGGTGGATGAGAGTGGGGAGGGTGGTGGGGAGAGGCAGATGCGGCGCGCCGAGTTTCAGTGTCGCTGGATGTCCTCCGCCGCCGCCGGGAAACCTAGGGTTAGGTCTCGCGCACCGCGAGGAACCCACAAATAAGTAGGATCCGTCACGGGTGGGCCGACGGCGGGCTGGGCCGCAACATCCGCATCCGCTGAGGCCCCCAAGCCCAGCAAACCCCACTCGGGTCGCGGAGCCCAACAACCCGCCAAGGTAAGTTGGGCCTCCTCATGGGCTTCCGCCAGCAGAGGGAAAAGGCCGGCCCACCAAGTGGCACGGCCCAGGTCTCGGAGAGCACGAACCCTAGGTTCGTCCCCGGCATCCTCGCCTCCAACGGAGGCGGCGCGCTCGCCGGCGGGGAAACGGGCCGCACGGCCGACCGAGCACAGGGCGGTGGCACGACCACCGCATCTAGACTAGAGCTAAGGGAGGAGAGCTGTACCTGCTTGGGAGCGGTGGCGCGGGAGCGAGGTGAAGGCGGCGGCCGGCGCGGCTGCGCCGGCGAACCTCCGCGCGGCGTCGAGAACCTGGAGTCACGGCCGCCCGGCGCAAAGGGCGTGCGCCGGCGAGGGGACACCTTGTGGCGGGCGACCGCCAGAAAATCCCCCAGCGTTGGCGAGCCCCTCGGCGCCGCCGCTCGATCCCCATCCTTGCAGGGCTCGCTGACCTCCGCCTCCGACCAGTCCACCCCCCCCCCCCCAGAACCTGCCGCGCAGGCCTCCGCCACTCAGGGAAGGGCGGGAGCAAAGGCCCGCCGGCGAACGGCGGCTGGTGGAGCCCGGGGACGCGGGGGGCGGCGCGTCGCCGCCCAAGTCGCCAAAGCCCATCTCTTTTTGGTTATCCCACATACACTATCTCGATTCCAAGGTATGTACTCCCTTGTGCATTTTTTCTAGCTCCGTCCGTTTGTGCGTGCCCTCTAAACTGTGACGGAGGGAGTAGCAAAATTGACGTGCTGCTACCCATGAGCTAGCTTCCTGGCGACAATATGTCTGCTGTACACGCCAAAACCCTTCGTTTCTGGCACACCAATCGTGACCGACCTATGAATTGCATTGCATGGCTTCGTGTACTGCCGTCTTCACATAAAACTTTTTTACTTTCCGTTCAGTTTCGTGATCGTGAACGCAAGTACCATGCAGTTTCACGAGAACAAAACAGACGGGAGGCTAAATTAAATTGGAAAGAAGTCTACATCACCCCCCCTATGTATCAGGTTTCGGCCGCTAACCACCCACATCTTTGAACTAGAGCAAAACACACCCCCCCCCCAACTATCGAATACCAGACAAATTACCCCCTGACCCCTGGTGGGCTGTTTTGACACCGGTTTTAGCCACCTAGGACAGCGGTTTACGGCACGCAGGACATGCTGGTATCGAGCGAGCGCACCTGGTCGCGCTTGGACCTCCTCCCGTCACCGCATGCCACCGTTCCCCTCCTGCCCGTCATTGCCCCCTCCTCCCGTCGCCTCCTCCCCTGAATCGGGCGCCTTTGTCCTCCCCGTCGCCTCCTGCAGCGAATCAGGCTTACCCGTCCCCGCTCCCTCCTCCCTGTTCACTGTAATCCGGACGCCGCCGTCGCCTGCTCCACCAAATTCTGACGGCCTCTCTCGTCCGACATCCTCCCACGCCACCTATACCTGCAGCCAGCGGCGAAGGAAGGGCGGAAGAAGGAGGAGGCGCGACGGCGTTGCTGGATTTCGCGGCTTCAGGGGAGAGTACAGAGGGTGGAGGGAGAGAAGAGGAGGGCGACGGGGGCGACGGCGATGCGCCGGAAGTCGCCGTTCGTGGCGTTGCCGGCGGCCGCCAAGCAGGACGAGGAGGAGGAGGTGCCCGCGCGCAGGCACCGGACGTCGCTCTCGCTGACGGTCCTCCTCGTCTCCATCTTCCTCGTCGTTACCGTCCTCTACAACAAGGAGGTCGCCGTCAGGCCCCCCCCCCCCCCCCGCCGCTGCCGAGGATTTGGGTGCTCTCGTACAATTGACTGGCCGGAGATGGATGCGGCGGAGATGGGCAATAAGGGCCGGAGGAAGAACGCGGCGGAGAAGAAAGGGGAAAAAGCTGCGAGCAGACCGGAGAGGAAAGATGGAGGGGTTATTTGACCCCGAGCTGTCCAAACCGCTCTCCTACGTGAGCGAAACTAGAGTCCAAAATGACCAATTAGCATCTGAGTGGTAATTTGTCTGGTTTTGGATAGTTGGGGGGTGATTTGCTCGAGTTTAAAGATAGGGGTGGTTATCTGCCGAAACGTGATACATAGGGGTGAGGTGATGTAGACTTGTTTCGAGCAGAGCAGATGCCATTTAATCCTACGACTTCAGAGCAGCTAGTAAAACGAAGCTGCGCCGCCGCTGTCATTTCCCATGAGCACCGCTTCGATTTCATGCACGCCCATTGAACACCGAAGCGCTTCGATTCCCACGAACCAATCTTAATGCAGCAACTCCAGCCGCCTTCACCCTCAAACCTCTACTAAACCGCTTGCTCTATCCAAGCCCCTTCCGCTACCAGAACGAAGAAACAACGAGAATCCATCTTTTCCAACTCCAGAACATCCCACCCATCCAGCCGGCCATGGCAGACTGGTCCTCCCTACCATCCGAGCTCGTCCGTCGCATCGCCGACTGCCTCGTCGCCACCAACGACCTCGACTGCTACATGGACTTCCGCGCCGTCTGCCCCAGCTGGCGCTTCGCCACCGACGACGACCCCACCAACTCCTCCGACCTCCGCTTCCGCCCCATCCACTGGATCATCATCGACGAGGTCTTCCAGAGCGACGCGCGCCTCCTGGTGAACACCGCCACCGGCCGCGTCGTGCGCAAGGACCTTCCTCTGCTCTGCCGGTTCTACGTTGTTGCCACTACACACGGTGGCTTCTTCGTCCTCGCCGATATGGAGCCCCCTCACGCTGCCCGCATCATCAACCCTTTCACGGGCCACATGATCCTCTTCACAGCGTCTGTGCCAGCCAACATCGACATTTCTGCAGCCTCTCTAGGCGGAGATCCTTTCCCCAAACTGGCCTTGCTCTCTGACAGATGTTACGAGCGGTACACTGCTTGTGTGTTTTTTTCGATAAAGGGAGTTTTATTACTTAAGATGTTTAAGCATTACACCTAGCCTCTGCATAACTAAGATGCACACAGCCGTATCAAGTCTGAAATACTATATAAAAAAAGGCGAATTACATATCATAATGAGAAATTGTAAAACGCCTATGGTGGTGGAGGGCCGATCCGCAAATTATGCTGCCATCCATGTCGGGATAAAAAGTCTCTCGCCGTATCCTCCAGTCTTGTACAGACCTCCATAAACAGGTCTCGATGCCCCACATGTTGCAACTGAGACCACGAACGGAGTGTAGCAGTAGTCCGGTATATAACCTGCATAAGAGAACATTTTTTGTCGTTAAAAACCTTGTCATTTCTACATAGCCAAAGCGACCATATTACGGCCAGCGCTGCCACCCTAATAAGTTGTTTGAACCTATTATCCACTCCATTCAGCCAATTGCCAAAAATATTAACAATGCTTTTAGGTGGATAAATAGTAGAACCTATTTGGATTATAGACCATATAGAACTAGCCAATTTGCACTCGAAGAATAAGTGTTTTATCGTCTCGTCTTTATGACAGAAGACACACTGTCTACTCCCATGCCAATTGCGTTTCGCAAGGTTGTCTTTTGTAAGAATAACTCCTTGATACGTCTCCAACGTATCCATAATTTCTGCTGTTCCATGCTTATATTATACCATTTGCTACATGTTTTATATACACTTCGTATCACTTTTATGCATTTTCTGGGACTAACCTATTAACAAGATGCCACAGTGCCAGTTCCCTGTTTTCTGCTGTTTTTGGTTTCAGAAAGTTACTTCTGGAAATATTCTCGGAATTGCACGAAACAAAAGGCCAGGTCCCTATTTTTCCAGCACACACGGAGTCCGAAGGAGAGACGAAGAAGCCACGAGGTGGCCAAACCACCAGGTGGCGCGCTGGGCCCAGCCGCGCCTGGTGGTTTGGGCCCCTCGGGGGTCCGCCGACATCGCCCCTTCGCCTATTTATTCCCCGAGACGCGAAAACCCTAAAACACCGAGCCTTTCATCCAGAACATATTCGCTGCCGCCGCCGTCGTCAACCCTAACTCGGGGGGTTCTGAAGCTCTTCCCGGCACCCTGCCGGAGAGGGGAATCATCACCGGAGGGCTCTACATCGCCATGCCCGCCTCCGGAGTGATGCGTGAGTAGTTCATCCTTGGACTATGGGTCCATAGCAGTAGCTAGATGGTTGTCTTCTCCACTTGTGCCATCATGTTTAGATCTTGTGAGCTGCCTATCATGATCAAGATCATCTTATTGTAATGCTACATGTTGTGTTTGCTGGGATCTGACTTATATTGATACCTATGTGGAGCTGAATATTATATTATCATGTCTATGTCATTTGTGATCTTGCATGCTCTCCGTTACTTGTTGAAGCCTTGGCCACGTGAATACTTGTAACTCCAAGAGGGGGTATTTATGCATGATAGTTGGGTTCAACCTCTATTTAACCTGGGATAGTGACAGCAAGTTCTAAGGTTGTAGATGTGTTGTTGCCACTAGGGGTAAAACAGCAATGCTTTATTCAAGGATGAATGTATTGTTTACATTACGCACATTACTTAATGCAATTGTCTGTTGCTTGCAACTTAATACTGGAAGGGGTACGGATGTTAACCGGAAAGTGGACTATTTAGGCATAGATGCATGCTGGATAGCGGTCTATGTACTTTGTCGTAATGCCCAAATGAATCTCATAGTAGACACCACAGCTCACACATGCATGTTATATGCACTTATCAATTGTCAATTGCCCAGCTGTAATTTGTTTACCCAGCATGTTAGTTATCTTATTGGAGAGACACCACTAGTGAACTGTGGACCCCGGTCCATTCTTTTACATCTGAAATACAATCTACTGCAATCATTGTTCTCTACTGTTTTATGCAAACAAACATCATTTCCATTCGATACGTTTAACCCTTTGTTTTCAGCAAGCCGGTGAGATTGACAACCTCACTGTTAAGTTGGGGCAAAGTAATTTGATTGTGTTGTGCAGGTTCCACGTTGGCACCGGAATCCCTGGTGTTGCGCCGCACTACACTCCTTCACCAACACCTTCGAAGCAAACCTCGTTTTCCTACTGGTCGATTAAACCTTGGTTTCATACTGAGGGAAAACTTACTGCTGCACTCATCATACCTTCCTCTTGGGGTTCCCAACTGACGTGTGACGTACAAGCATTGTTTCTGGCACTATTAACCTAGAGCCACCAACACGTTTTCTGGCGCCGTTGCCGGGGAAAACAGAATTGCTTCTGCAAGGGGAGTCTCTCACACCCAATCTCTTTACTTTGTTATTTGTCTTGCTTAGTTTATTTTTATTTAGTTTTGTTTGCTCTTTATATCAAAAACACAAAAAAATTAGTTACTTGCATCTAGTTTATTTTCTGTTTAGTTTTTATTATTTATCATGCTCTCCCTAAGTACACTTTAAAAGAAATATCTGTGGGTAGTGGGTCTATCATTGGAAGAGACAACATTGAAGAATTTTTTAGTCATGTTAGCAAGCTGAAAGATTTTGAAGATAGATCCTTGGTAGAACTTGCCCCTAATTATGAAATTGCTGCTGCCTCCTTAGTCCACATGCTTGAAGCTAGGTTTGTTAACCTTAACCCTATAATGCAGCATATGTTTCTTAGACTTCATGATATGGAAGAGGGGGAAAAGAAGGATTTTGTTTTAGAAACCCTTCTCAAAGAATTTGGAGATGTAGCTAGTGAAGCTAGAAAAGTTTTTATGCGATATAGGATGCTTGGTTATTACATTGATATCGCCAATATACTTGAAAAATTAGAGAAGGAAAGATCCAAGTACACTAAAGAAACTAGTTATGAAGGAGAGAATAAAATACCAATTCCTTTTAAGATTGCAGGAATGCATGAGGCACTAGAAAAGAACTTTAATTGGATTGTGCCTGAAAATTTATTTGATGAGGATAGTTTACCTAAAAGTAATGAAAGGGGAGTTTCTGAAACTTACATAGATAAAGTGCAATGCATCGTTGAGAAAACTTCTAAACTCTCCGTTGATGCTTTCTTCTCTTGACAACACTTGATTTTCACTTTCTGCGCCTAGCTGAAAGGCGTTAAAGAAAAGCGCTTATGGGAGACAACCCATCGTTTTTATTTGCTGTTATTTTTGTTTTCTTTGAGTCAAGGAGTTTTGTTACTTCTGTAGCAACTCCTTTGTATCTTTATTTTATCGCAATGTTGTGCCAAGTAAAGTTCTATATTGAAAGTTGATGCAAGATTTGGATTTCTGCGCAGTGACAGATTTTTAGCTGTCACGGATTTGAGCTTATCTCCCTGTAGAAAATTCAAAAAATTCTGAGAAAAATCACGCATATTCCTGAGATATGTACGCAACTTTCATTATTTTAGGCCAGATCCATCTGAGCAACTTAAGTGCCTCGAAAAAATTCGTCATTCCAGACTGTTCTGTTTTTGACAGATTCTGCCTTTTGTTTTGCATTCGCTCTTTTACTGTGTTTGTGTGGATTTCTTTGCTCCACAAAGCATTGGTGGCTGTAGCTAATGTCCAGAAGCTTTGGGATTGATTGTATCATTACAGAATATGAGAATTTTTGATTATGCACTAACCCTCTAATGAGAACTGTCTTGAGTTTGGTGTGAAGGAAGTTTTCAAGGATCAAGCGAGAAGGGTGATATTATGTGATCAAGAAGAGTGAAAAGCCTAAGCTTGGGGATGCCCCCGTGGTTCATCCCAACCATATTCAGAGAGACTCAAGCGTCTAAGCTTGGGGATGCCCAAGGCATCCCCTTCTTCATCAACAAACTTATCAGGTCATCTCTAGTGAAACTATATTTTAATTCTTTCACATCTTATGCGCTTTACTTGGAGCGTCTGTGTGTTTTTATTTTTGTTTTTGTTTGAATAAATTCGGATCCTAGCAATCCTTGTGTGGGAGAGAGACACGCTCCGCTTTTTCATGTGAATACTCATGTTCTTCACTTATATTTGTTGAGTATTCTTAACTAGCTACTGCAGTGCTTTTAGCTCCTGTTTTTCATGCATCTCTTCGAGCTGTTAGCACTTGTTTATAAATACTCTCTTGCTGCATTATATTATCATTTGGAGAGTTTATGTTTAATAAATTATTGGTGTTTGTTTGGAAGAAAGAAAATGCTACATGTAGTAGTTGGTATTGGAAAAGACATATGCATTCTTGTAGATCATTGTCTTGTTTTGATTTGATGCTTTGCAATTGTTTTGAGCTCTCAAGTAGATCATGTTTAAGCTCTTGCATCATGTAGTTAAAGCCTAGTAGTGGAGAACTACCGTAGAGCTTGTTGAGACTTGGGATGCATATTTGTTCTCTCTAAGGTCTAGATATTTTCTGGTAAAATGTTTGAGCAACAAGGAAGACAGTGTAGAGTCTTATAATACTTGCAATATGTTTTTATGTGATTCTTGCTGTACCGGTTTATACTTGTGTTTGCTTCAAACAACCTTGCTAGCCTAAACTCTGTACTGAGAGGGAATGCTTCTCGTGCATCCAAAACTTGAGCCAAAACCCATGCCATTTGTGTCCACCATACCTACCTACTATGTGGTATTTCCTGCCATTCCAAGTAAATATTTCATGTGCTACCTTTAAACTATTCAAAACTTTATTACTCCTTATTTGTGTCAATGTTTTATAGCTCATGAGGAAGTATGTGGTGTTTTATCTTTCAATCTTGTCATTTACTTCTGACAGACTTTCACCAATGGACTAGTGGCATATACATCCGCTTATCCAATAATTTGCAAAAAGAGCTGGCAACGGGGTGCCCAGCCCCAATTAATTACAACTTTCATTAATAATTCTCTTCACATGTTTTGCCCTGATTTATCAGTAAGCAACTTAATTTTGCAATAGACACTCCTCCATGGTATGTGAATGTTGGAAGGCACCCGAGGATTCGGTTAGCCATGGCTTGTGTAAGCAAAAGGTTGGGAGGAGTGTCATCTATAAAGAAACTAAAATACATGTGTAAACAAAAGAGAAGAGGGATGATCTACCTTGCTGGTAGAGATAACGTCCTTCATGGGAGCCGCTCTTTGAAAGTCTGGTTGACAAGGGGGTTAGAGTGCCCACTACCATTCGTTGACAACAACAAACACCTCTCAAATACTTATTTTGTGCTCTCTATATGCTTTCGAAAACTTAAAAAGCTCTAGCACATGATTTAATCCCTGCTTCCCTCTGCGAAGGGCCTATCTTTTACTTTATGTTGAGTCAGTTTACCTACTCCTTTCTATCTTAGAAGCAAACACTTGTGTCAACTTTGTGTGCATTGATTCTTACATATTTACTTATTGCACTTGTTATATTGCTTTATGTTGACAACTATCCATGAGATATACATGTTACAAGTTGAAAGCAAATGCTGAAACTTAATCATCCTTTGTGTTGCTTCAATGCCTTTTACTTTGAATCTATTGCTTTATGAGTTACCTCTTATGCAAAACTTTTTGATGCTTGTCTTGAAAGTACTATTCATGAAAAGTTTTTGCTTATATGATTCATTGTTTACTCTTTATCTATTTGTTAGCAAACTATAGATCATTGCTTTGAGTCACTTCATTCATGACATGAGCCTTGCAATATATTGATCAAGATTGTGTGAAAGCATGTCTCCTCAGAAATTATTTGTTGTTATCGTTTTACCTACTCGAGGACGAGTAGAACTAAGCTTGGGGATGCTTGATACGTCTCCAACGTATCCATAATTTCTGCTGTTCCATGCTTATATTATACCATTTGCTACATGTTTTATATACACTTCGTATCACTTTTATGCATTTTCTGGGACTAACCTATTAACAAGATGCCACAGTGCCAGTTCCCTGTTTTCTGCTGTTTTTGGTTTCAGAAAGTTACTTCTGGAAATATTCTCGGAATTGCACGAAACAAAAGGCCAGTCCCTATTTTTCCAGCACGTACACGGAGTCCGAAGGAGAGACGAAGAGCCACGAGGTGGCCAAACCACCAGGCGCGGCTGGGCCCAGCCGCGCCTGGTGGTTTGGGCCCCTCGGGGGTCCGCCGACATCGCCCCTTCGCCTATTTATTCCCCGAGACGCGAAAACCCTAAAACACCGAGCCTTTCATCCAGAACATATTCGCTGCCGCCGCCGTCGTCAACCCTAACTCGGGGGGTTCTGAAGCTCTTCCCGGCACCCTGCCGGAGAGGGGAATCATCACCGGAGGGCTCTACATCGCCATGCCCGCCTCCGGAGTGATGCGTGAGTAGTTCATCCTTGGACTATGGGTCCATAGCAGTAGCTAGATGGTTGTCTTCTCCACTTGTGCCATCATGTTTAGATCTTGTGAGCTGCCTATCATGATCAAGATCATCTTATTGTAATGCTACATGTTGTGTTTGCTGGGATCTGACTTATATTGATACCTATGTGGAGCTGAATATTATATTATCATGTCTATGTCATTTGTGATCTTGCATGCTCTCCGTTACTTGTTGAAGCCTTGGCCACGTGAATACTTGTAACTCCAAGAGGGGGTATTTATGCATGATAGTTGGGTTCAACCTCTATTTAACCTGGGATAGTGACAGCAAGTTCTAAGGTTGTAGATGTGTTGTTGCCACTAGGGGTAAAACAGCAATGCTTTATTCAAGGATGAATGTATTGTTTACATTACGCACATTACTTAATGCAATTGTCTGTTGCTTGCAACTTAATACTGGAAGGGGTACGGATGTTAACCGGAAAGTGGACTATTTAGGCATAGATGCATGCTGGATAGCGGTCTATGTACTTTGTCGTAATGCCCAAATGAATCTCATAGTAGACACCACAGCTCACACATGCATGTTATATGCACTTATCAATTGTCAATTGCCCAGCTGTAATTTGTTTACCCAGCATGTTAGTTATCTTATTGGAGAGACACCACTAGTGAACTGTGGACCCCGGTCCATTCTTTTACATCTGAAATACAATCTACTGCAATCATTGTTCTCTACTGTTTTATGCAAACAAACATCATTTCCATTCGATACGTTTAACCCTTTGTTTTCAGCAAGCCGGTGAGATTGACAACCTCACTGTTAAGTTGGGGCAAAGTAATTTGATTGTGTTGTGCAGGTTCCACGTTGGCACCGGAATCCCTGGTGTTGCGCCGCACTACACTCCTCACCAACACCTTCGAAGCAAACCTCGTTTTCCTACTGGTCGATTAAACCTTGGTTTCATACTGAGGGAAAACTTACTGCTGCACTCATCATACCTTCCTCTTGGGGTTCCCAACTGACGTGTGACGTACAAGCAATTGTTTCTGGCACTATTAACCTAGAGCCACCACTCCTCGACGAAGATACCACGCAAAAACCTTGTTTTTAAGTGGGATTTTCATCTTCCAGATTTTCTTATTATTGTCGACCGGCACATCTGGTTGGATGAGTGTTGTATACATGGAGTCCACAGAGAATTTACCGCAAGTGCGCAAATTCCATCGAAACTCGTCGGTCCCTTGTGTCAAATTGACAGTGGTTAGTCGTTGTAGCAACTCGTGCCAAGCTACCAGCCTAGGACCAACTAGATCTCTACGAAACGTCACGATCGGTTGGTTATTAACCAACACTTGAGCGAGCGTGTCGCTCTTGTGACGTCCTTGGACTATTCCATATAACGCTGGATATTGTTCTCGGAGTGGGGTAGTACCCAACCATGTATCCTCCCAAAACCTTATCTCAGACCCATCCTTAATGGAGAAGGACCATATGGGAAGAAGAATTTCTTCGTCGCCATTAGGCCGGCCCAAAAGTGCGAGTCACCTGATTTCCAAGAAACCTGTGACAACGCACTTGAGCCTACGTACATTCTCCTATGAAGAGTTTGCCACACCCCATCTTCGGTCAAAAGCTTAAACAACCATTTACCTAGGAGGGCTCTATTCTTGACCTGAAGATCATGAATCCCAAGACCACCATGGTCCTTAGGGCGGCACACCACATCCCATTTTGCCAGCCGATATTTCTTTTTTTCACTATCCCCTTGCCAAAAGAATCTGGATCGAAAGTAATCCAATCGATGCAAGACTCCCTTTGGTAGAGGGAAGAAGGATATCATATACAGCACCATATTAGTGAGTACTGAATTTATGAGCACCAACCTCCCCCTAAGGATAATAATTTACCTTTCCAGCTACTTAGCCTCTTTTGTAGTCTTTCCTCAACATGTTTCCATTGAGCTATCGTTAGTCTCCTAAAGTGAATTGGGATACCGAGATAGTTAATCGGAAACTGGCCAAGCCCACAGCCGAATAATTCGGCATATTGGGCAGCCTCCTCTTGGGCGTCGCCAAAACAAAACACTTCACTTTTATGGAAATTAATTTTTAGACCGGAAAGTTGCTCGAACGCTGATAATATTAATTTCAGGTTTATTGCTTTCTCCATGTCATGTTCCATAAAAAGAATTGTATCGTCGGCGTATTGTAGAATGGATAATCCGCCATCCACTAGATGCGGTACCACGCCAGCAATTTGCCCATCAGATTTTGCCCGCTCAATAATTATGTCTAACATATCAGCAACTATATTAAACAATATAGGTGATAATGGATCGCCTTGCCTTAATCCCTTTTTCGTCTGAAAGTTTCTACCAACATCGTCATTGACTTTGATGGCGACACTTCCTTCGGAAATGAAATTATGAATCATTGCGCGCCACTCAGCGGAAAAACCTTTCATTCTGAGTGTTTGTTGCAAGAAAGACCGCTTGACTTTATCATATGCCTTTTCAAAGTCAATTTTTAGGATGACTCCATTAAGCTTTTTCCGATGCATCTCATGAACTGTTTCATGTAAAATCACAACTCCATCAAGAATATTGCGACCTTGCATAAACGCCGTCTGAGTAGGTCTCACAACATGATCAGCCACCGAGTTTAGCCTAATAGTAACGGTTTTAGTGAAAATCTTGAAGCTAACGTTTAGAAGACAGATAGGCCTGTATTGCTGAATCCTTTCTGCTCCATTAACCTTTGGCAACAAGATTATCTCACCGAAATTTAGGCGAAATAGCTCAAGATGTCCAGCATGTAAATCTTGAAACATCTCGAGCAAGTCCGATTGGATTATGTCCCAGAAAGTTTGGTAGAACTCTGCGGGAAAACCATCCGGACCCGGTGCTTTGTTGTGTTCCATTTGGAATACCGCCTTCTTCACCTCCTCCATAGAGAAAGGAGCGGTCAGATGGGCGTTTTCCTGATCGGAAACCTGCGGGATATCATCTGTTTGGGTTTCGTCCAGCGGAAATTATCTGCATCTGGCTCTCCAAAAAGATTTTTATAGTACTTCGTGATGTAGGATTTCAATTGCTCATGGCCTTCAATCGTACCCTCCTCCTGGGTCAGAGAATGAATGAGTTTCTTTCTATGTCTTCCATTAGCAAGACTATGAAAGTATCTCGTATTCGCGTCTCCATCCAGATAAATTGGGCTTTTGATCGTTGGTACCATTTGATCTCCTCTTCATGAAGAAGACCCGCCATCTCAGCATTAGAACGATTTTTTAATTCGATCTCTTGCGAAGATAGGGGTCTAACTTCCGCAGCCGCCTCCAGTTCATCAATAATAGATGACAACCGGAGCTTCTCATTTTTTAATTGCCTAACCATATGTCTTGCCCAACCTTTCAGGTGTTTGCGCAATGCGCTTATTTTATTATTCCACCTTTGGATTGGAGTTAGACCAGGCACCGGCCTTTCCCACACTCTTTTTACCATATCGAAAAACCCATCCCTATGCAACCAACCCAATTCAAATTTGAATTGGTGTTTGCATAATGGGTTAGGTGTTCCCGTGGTTAGGAGTATGGGAGCATGGTCCGACAACACCTCTATACGTTCGAGAACCCGTACTGAGACCAGTGGGTATTTAATTTCCCAATCCGAGTCCATCAATACACGGTCCAACTTCTCGTATGTTGGCTCTGGGAGGCTATTAGCCCAAGTAAATTGCCTCCCAACCATAGAGACTTCTCTTAGACTAAGGCTGTCAATGACAACATTGAATAAGAGAGGCCATCTGTTGTCGAATCTACCTCTACTCTTCTCATGTGGAAACCTAAGCAAGTTAAAATCACCCCCTATAATTATAGGATATGGGTTATCTTTTGCTAGGTTCACCAACTCTCTAAGAAAAGCAGGTTTATGCTCGTCTTGGGCAGCACCATATACAGCGACAAGAGTCCAGGTGAAGTTATCAGCCTTGTTACGGATATGGACCTTAATATGAAAGTCACCATCCGAACTAGCCAATACATCCATGGTCTCTGTTCTGACGCCTACTAAAATGCCCCCAGACCGACCACGTGGCGGACGAGACCTCCAAGTGAACTCTACTCCACCAGACAAGCGGTTTAGTAGGCTCGCTGAGTAGTCCCGTTTACCGTTTCGGAAATTCCCACAAAATCCAAACGATGATCCCGAATAGAATCAGCAATACGAGCATGCTTAGCCAAGTCACGAAGACCTCTGCTGTTCTAAAAAAAGCCATTCATTGGGAAACAATTGGAGGTGTGGAGAACTTCGCCTTTTTCCGTGGCGTTTTGTTTTTCTTTTCTTTAGAGCCTGCTTTGGACTTGCGGTCAGATGCTTTGAGGTCATATAATGAGCTCAGCACCGCCTCGTCTAAGCCACCCTCCGATACATCGCCCACTAGATGTGAGAGGAGCTGGACATCAATTGTGTCATGTTGCTCCTCCTCATCCATGTGAGTAGTATCCGACTTGCACGAGACTTTTGGTGTGACTGTTAACCGGTCATATTCCAATCGTCTTAGTGCATTAGTCGACATAGCAATTTTTTCAGCATTATTACCCAAAGAAAAACCTACCCTATTCAATTTATCAGAGATGCTTGAATTTGACAAAGGAAGGAATGACTTTGGGGATTTGGACATACCATTGTATCCAGGTTCTGCACCGCCTTGCGCCTCATTGCCCTCGCCATGGAGTCCTCGTCCGTGGTGGATGACCCGTCCACAGCCAGGACATGCCTGCTGCTCCTCCTCAGCGGTGTCGGCACAGGGGAGAGCGTAGGCGTAGTAGAGCCCTCCACCCGTGTCGAGAAGCATTCCGGCGCCTCCGGTTCAGCGATAGGGGAAGGCATTGGTGTCGTAGAACCCTCCCCACGTGTCGAGTAGCTCTCCGGCGCCTCCAAGTGCAGCTGCTCGTCCGGCGAGAGGACAGCAGCCGCACCATCGACAGGCCGTGGCTTGGGCGTGGCAGGATTCCCGCCAGCCCCAGCAAGCTCGCCTGCCTGCAGCCCACATCCAGCGAGCAGTGTACTCCTCGTCGTGGGCAGCAGGGCGCCGTCCGCCGCGCACGGCCCACCAGCTGCGCTCAGCTGGCCCGGCAGCCTGGCCAGAGCCTGCACTCCCGCCGTGGGCGACGTCGTGCTGAAGACCGCTCGCGGCCCAGCACTGGGTGACCGCGCCACCTCGCCATGGCCTGTCAAGCAGAGCCCCACCGCAGCGGCTGCAGCTCCACCCAGGCCGGCCTGGCTGTCCGACGCCCCGGGCGACGAAGAACGACCCAAGAGGGTGGACCTAGGGATCATGAGGTCGCTGCAGTTTACGGGAGCACACATATCCTCCTGTAGCTTCATCCCGTATCTTCCGCTTTATTATTTACCACGGACAGCTGCGCCACAATTTCTTTGCCCCTCGGAGTTTGCAGATTTTTATTGAAAGGAGTCACCGCCATGACAGGTGCCACGGTCACCTCCTCAAGTAACCCCAGCGACGCACCCCCAGGCCCTGAAGCATTAGCTTGTGGCATATGAGTGTCTCCATCCGTGGTATTCCGCGGTTCATTCATTGGTGACTCGTCCGTATCTTTCTCCTCTGGACCTTTTGCATTATCGTCCTTCTCATTCCGCCTCCAAATGAAAGGCACGAAGTCTGGATCAGCCACATAGTCCGCCGCCTCCTTGGTGAATCGAAAGGAGTATCCCTTAAGTAACAGGAAGGCATCGGACTTAACCTCTCTCGTCTCAAATAGATCACCAAAATCCTCGCCACATTGTGACGCCTGAGAGCCAATAAGTCCACATCCAAGGTCTTCCCAATGAGAGTACCCACTGCCCAAAGACCCAGAAAATGACGCACTGAGTTAGGCACACCAGTCACATGCACCCAAGTTGGTGTCAATTCCGCCATTGGCTCAACATCATCAGGCTTCCAGATGTCCAGGGAAATCACCGTCTGCTGTTTTGGAACCCCTAACTCGGATCCATTCATCCTCTCCAAGTCCGCCATAGAAGGAAAATAGACCAAAAAAGAATCCTCCTTGTACTGATTATATGGGATGGCCTCCCAGCGCCATGCGGTCTGCAGCGGACAGTAGCGAGCTAGCATGGACTGAATCACCTCAGCCGTCACAGGTTCCCCGGTCACCGTCACCACTGCCACGGGGGTAGTACTCTCCGCCAGCTGTGGTCTAAAGACACCGTCCGGCAAGTGGCTGAACATAGTGTCCTCACATCCGATGCCCGCCATCCCTGCATATGGCTTCGGCACCCGGAGGATTGGGCACCGAAGCGTCGGGTGCACCACCCTGTCGCAGAAGTAGCAGTACCTGTCAATCAAGCACTCATTCGTACTGTGGGAGTCAATCTGGCAAGTGGCGCAACACTTCCGTTTCGGCGCAGCAGCCCCCTGAGCAACTGTACCAGCCACCGAGGTAGCAGCAGCCGTAACCGATGTGGTAGCAGCAGCAGACCCGGCAACACCCTGACCAGCCTCACTCGACCCAGCCGCTGCCGGTGTCGGAGGCTTCTTCTTCTTCTTGCTCTTCTTCTTCGCAGCAGCCCCCCCCCCCCCGCCAATCGTCGCCGTGCCGACAACGAACGGAACGGTAGTGACCGTCGTCGGGTTGATCACCGGCGGCGTCACGATCCCCTGAGCCACTGCAACCCGCGCCATTGGTGCCACTGCAGCACGTGCGGCCGCCATGACCCGCTGAGGCGCCACCGAACCTGCCGCCGTTTGGCCTGTGCCCGGCCCCGCCTGCCGGCCAAATAACATTGGCGGCCTGGTCACCGGAAGCTGAGCGGTAGCCTGCTGGTTTCCTTGCCCCCCGTTGCCCGGTAGTCCACCCGATCCTCCCGCACCCGCCATGGACACCGGAGCCGCAGCCGCGGCAACCTCCGCGAACGAACGTGTGAAGGTGGGCGTTGTGCGAGCAGTTCCTGGAGGAGGCGTGATGGGTGGAGCGACTGGCGTTGCAGGAGACGAGGACGGCGACGCTGTGCAGCGAGATGATCTGGAAAGCTGCGGCGACACGGAGGAACACGATGACGAGTTCCAGGGTTTCCACAGACCGGCAAAACGACGGCCCAGATAATCCCAGGGTGATGGACGTCTGTGATTCGCCTGCGGATTGGGCCCAGCTGGCATGGGAGGATTTCGAATTTCCGAAACTGCCGCGCCGCCGTGATCCGCTTCCGCCGTAGCCGCCGTCACCCTGACATCAGCACGAACCTTGGACGCCGGCGATGATGGCATGAACATCCCCAGCACCGGTTGCGGCGTGATTCGCGGACGAGGAATGGGTCCCCGCCACCCCAACCGTATCGGCTTCGAGACAGCCGCGCACATGGCCAGCGCCGGCGGCGAATTCCGGCCGCGTCCAGCACCGGCTTGACTCCTGGCATGACCCGCAGGGGCGTCCGACGGCATTCCCATCCCGGGCAGAGGCGTCGGAATCGGATCAGCTGGCGGCGGCGAGTTGGAACGCCTTTCCCAAGTCCGGGACGCCGGGGTCGGGAACCCGATCTCATTCCAAAACTCTTGCTGCAATTCTTCATCGGAACGGCGACCCTTCCTGGCCACCGTCGTCCAGCCCGCCGGCGAATCATCTTCTTCCTCCTCCACGAGAACATCCATGGCCGCATCGAAGGGTGTCTCGGAGAGGCAATCTTCCTCATCGGACGCGTCCCCTCGAGCAGACACGAGAACCGCGATCCTTCCGCCGCCGGAGAGTGGGCAGCCCGTGCCGGCGACAGGCCGTTGGGCGGCAGAGTTAGCCGCCGCCGCCGCGTCCCCGGCGCCTCCGCCGCCGCCGCGCCGCACCGGGCGCCGGGGACGCTACTTCCATCGACGCACCGCAGCAAATTCCGCGGTCAGATTACTGGCGACTCGGGACGGCAGCGACACACGAAGGCGGCGATAGAACTGATTATCGGCAGTGCTTGTGTTGACAGTGAATTTTTCATCGGGGAGAATAGTAACGAGTATGGTTATATTTTCATCCGGCTGCTCGTCCACGCGGTGCATGGGCCAACAGTGAGGAGAGATTTGTGAAGCCGACTGCCGGTGCTATGAAGATATTCGCTCTCATGAAGTTATTCCACATTGATCCTTTTATTGGGGTTGTCGATTATGCTGGACAGGGACTGCATGTGAACAGCTGTTTCCTAGTGAAATCTGGTAGTCAACTGTTAGTGGCCGTTATGCTAGAACATCAACTGAAAGTTTTCATTGTGAACACCTACGGCGATGAGCCCGAGCCTGTGAAGAGCATCGGCGACCATGCCATCTTCGTCGGATACCGTAGGTGCGTGTGTGTATCTGCTATTAAGTTCCCATCTGTTGACGCCAACTGCATCTACTACGTGAAGAGCACCACGAATTCGTCCAATAACATCTACAAGTATGACCTTGAGGTCGAGAAAGAAGAGATGGTATCTGAAGCCGTGGATGTAACGTCGTCTTTTGACAACTTTCCTTTCACCATCGTTCAGCTCTTATCTAGCTACACCATCAACGTCCGGGTGTCTCAGCTTCCCAAGCAAGAAGTCCAGCTTCCTGATTGGGAGTACCATTCCTTGTTTGAAAATATAGATGAGATTCTTGATGGCATCAACTTTGATGACCTGGCTGAAATACCTGATCATGATATAATCAATGATTGATATACTGAGCGCTGGTGAACATCAGTTATGTGCTTTGTTGAGCAGTGTTTTTTCGAGTAATCTCTCGAGGAGGGCAGGGCGAAAAAACACCGCTCAACTAGTATTTGCTTGTGTGAAGTGGGAACCATGTTATGATACAACTGCTTCATGTTCTTTTGTAACGCTCATTGGAATATTGAGTATTTTTTGTTCTTCTAGCTTGTACGATGCAATCTGGTGCTTTGTCACATGAAAATATTGTCTCGGTTTACTTTTTTCTAACAATGTCTCGGTTTACATTGAAATGAAGTCATGGTCTACCCATATTTCCCGAGAATGAGTATAACTGTATAAGCATATAGGCCTTGAAACGATTGTTACAGAGCCCTATATTATATATTATGAATAATAATGCTTAGCAAAAACACAAATTGATGTCGAACAAATCGGTTGAACGAAAATAAAAATCCCTTTTATCGTGAAAAAGTTTCCAAAAACCTACGACAAAATCTACTACAGAAACCAAACAACTGTTGGACACTTGGACCAAGCATGTAAAATGAACGCCGGTCTCGTGCCGAGCCTGACATCAATCTATTTGTCAGCTCGGCCCAACTCGGTTGTCTAGAAACCTAGGTCACCGAGTATGAGAGCTTGGCCCGACTGGGTGAGCTGGAAAGCTAAGTCACCGACTCGGTGTGCTTGGCCCGACCTCAATTCATTTATAGTTTATTTCCAAGTGTTAGTTTCGTAAGCTCTTTGCCTAGTGTGGCTCAACATTGAAGGCCCGTTTAGAATGAGGAACAAACAGAATTATTTTTTCTTTCTACCTTTGTGTATGTAGTGCCGAGATTTCATGATATGTGTGTTATATGCACATAGTCTAGCTAAACTGAACAGAGTTTTGTCATAAATAACCAATGCATTTCTAATCATGTTGTGTGTTGTTTGTTATTGTCCCTAGATCGTACATAAATCATTGCTGATATTATTGTACAATTTGGCCTTTGTGTTTCACATGGTTTTGAAAACAAATTAATTGAAAAATAATAGGAATAAAATGGCATGATATGTGTTAAATACCATGCAATATAGTTTCCTTGTGTTGGGGCTCAGTGGAAAATTTACATGTGAATCGCATAAAAAGTATGCAAAAAGGTTTCTAAAGTTTCTAGTTCCTTCTGCTTCTCTTTAGAGTGTGTTTTTTGTTTAAAATCCGACAAAATTATGTGTGTAAGAAATAATTCATGAACAATTAAATTATGTGTGTAATAAAAGGGACATCATTGTTTTTACCTTAAGATTTATGCATTGTTGGAGATAATATTAGTTCAACACATGCCTCTTGCTGATAATTCCTTGTAATTTTAATTTTCTGAGTTAAAGAGTATTTCTAAGATGAATATTTGAAAATATATGAAAACACACATGTATTATCTATTTATCTGCCATGTATTTTTTCTGGTTAGAAAACACTAAAAATGATTGTTTGTTCGTGTAGTATGTCCCTTACTATGTGAGGAAACAGTTAAATAAAACGACTGTTGGAAAAAAAAATGAAAATTGAGACTCCAAATGGCTATTTGTATGAACTTTATCTCTACATAGAAGATGAAAGAATATTGATAACAGTTGCATGCAGGGACAATCTTATCCAGCACTAGGATTTGATACCGATGAATTTGGATGGTAACAGTAAATTCTTCAGAGCTACTCAATTTGGCGCAAACAACAAAGAAAATATGAGGATCAATGATCCAGATTATATTATATAGTATCTATCTACAAAGTTATTTTTCACCAATACCGAATGACACTAAGGACACCTTATATGGAAGTGTCGGCTGGAAATCAACGGTAGAAACGAATTTCGCGCGTTGCCACAAAAGGATGCCCGCATTGGACCGTCGACGCGTACCACGGTGGCATCGGGTCATATATTTTTTCGTTGTGCATATATTTGCCAACGGTTCTGAAAATATCTTTGTTGTTGATATGTGCACACCATAAATGGAACTTGACGAATGTATGTTGTCAAGGTGAAAGCCAAGTACCCTACTCTCCCCACTCTCGTCTATCTCACTCTCAGGTTTTTCCAAGTCCCAACCCTAACAGCACACTCTCTGCACACACTTCACCCGCTCCCATGGCCTCCGATCCCCGTGGAGTCCATACCGCACGGTAGGAGGAAACATAAATATCCCGGATATTGTTTGTCCCTTTCAAACGACCATGACTGCCACAACGGCGTTGCTCCAGCTCCAAGTACACAGATGTGCAAACGTCCAGCTGGGCCTCTCTTTCTCATTTCAGTTTTCGTTCGGAAACCAGGAAATGATTATGGGAAAAATTAATGTCTCTTTCAGCACGAATATCCCTAGGATATATATGATTGTGCGTCCAGAATCTATTAAAGCAGCACATTGGGATTGAACATGGTGTTCCAACTGTAATTTTAAAAACTGCTAAGCACATTGTAAGTGTACATAAGTGATGTGCCAGGTGTAAGGAAAATAATTTGTTAAGCTCATCATGAATAAACACTTGTTCAGCCAAGTGTAAAACAAGAGATGACCTTTATATGTCCGTCGAAACAAAAAAAGTTACAACATCAAAATTGAGGGAAACGGCGAGATCCATCTACTCGTGAAAGAAAATTTAAAATGTTCAACCGATTGCGACGGATTTGACAAAATTTGTCAAAAAATGGTGTGGACTTCGGTCCAAAATTAAGAAGGTAGAATCTACGAAATTCGAAACCGTTCACGTTGAATGGAACCTACTTGTCGACGCGCATGTATTTCGTGTATACTCTATCTCGAATCGAAACAAGATTGAGTGCCTTTTGTTTTACCCCAAGTATTAAAAATGAAAACACAGCCTCCCTTATGGCTCTTTAATTCAGGATTTTCAAATGAATGGTGTAGCATTGAAATTCTATGAGATATTTTTCCTTAGGAAGCCGCTTAATTCATAGGATCATATCCTGGAATAGAAAAATCCCAATCGAAATTTTGTAGTGCAAACTTCATAGGAAAATGACATGAGATCTAATCTCATGAATTTCTTTACCACAATCAAACAAACTTACTCTTCCCATAGGATTCAATTAGCTAGGCATGTTATCCCAATCCTATGGATTTCATATTTCGACACTTTCTCTTTCCTACGAATCAAATGAGCCCTATTTTTTTTGACCTGAATAGTGCCAAAAATTGGTTTCGGCCCGAGCACTGGCGAAACGGTGTGCCTGTGTGGTTGACACGCCAGTAGGCATGCAGATCGGCACTAGTACTGCCGAAACAAGTGTTTCGGCCCTACTCTGGCCGACGGTGTACTACTTCTGGAATTGATTTAAATCGAGTATTACTTTCCAATTTTATATTTAGAAAATTAAAAAAATATACTAGGATCATGTACTCTTTTTAGCTGAAAGGAAAAACGCAAAACCTCCTGATGGCATATGCCAAGTGTACACCTGTTCTAAGTACACATCAGTTGTGAACCTCCTGATGGCATATGCCAAGTGTAAGAAAAGTATTTTGCTAAGCTCGTTGTAAATGAACACCTGTTGTGCCAAGTGTACATACATACAGTTGTGAAATGCAGCGGTTTTAGCATCAAAAGTTGTATGCTCTACGTTTGTTACCATGCCTCCAACCTAGTAGCCTAACACTTGTTATCAGTGGCGGACCCAACCGTCCCTAAGCCTGGGCACTTGCCCGGGCTTCTGGCTGGTGGGCACAGCCTAATTTGCTGGCAATTTTGATTAAAAGTAGTGTTATTAGCCTTTAAATTCACTGTTTGTCTGGGCTGTTTTTTTTTCTTAGAAGGTACTCTACCTCAGCTTTGGATGTATTAATCTAGTGTACTTTACCATTTCCCCCAAGTGTTGGTCACAACTAGGAGCAGCAACATGTACTCTCTTTAACTGAAGAAACGAAAAGGAAAGAAAAGAAGAAGAAGAACGCTCCGGGTCCCCCATCTTAGAACCTTATCCTCTCCTCTCCTTATCCCCTTTCTCCTCTCCTTGAGAGTCGGCCTCCGGTGGAGCTCTGTTCCGGCCTCCCTCGCCGTTGGCGCTCGCGCCGGCTGGTGTAGGGATGGGTTAGGGTGCCGGCCCGCTCTGTACAGTACTAGTATAGTTTGTTTTCTAGGTTTTGTTGTGGTTTTCGTGGCGGATGTCCCGTCTTGCCTTCCCCGGAGGTTTGCAGTTTCGATGCTGGGGTGCGGCGTCGAGCTCGCCGCCGATCTACCTTCCGTCATGCCTCCAAGGTGGAGGAAATATGGAGGTGATTTGACGGCAACCTCCTTCAATAAGTGCCTCGATCCTCTCTCTCTGTGTGGTGCCCTTCTTCTCCTGGCCGGCCTTGGTGGCGAGGGGGAGAGGATGGGTGGCATGCTGCTCTGGAAATTGCTGCCGGCGCATCCGAGCTGCGTCCTGTGGCGATTGGCGAAGGAATCTCTAACGGTGGCCGCATGGTGCGGCGGAAAGCTGGAGGTGCCGGATCCGGGATCTTCTTCAAATAAGCTCGGGTTTCTTCGATGCTTCCGAGCAGGCCGTCGCGGTGGCGGCGCCTGGAGGCTTTTTGCTGAATCTGGTGCAAGCTGCAGTGTCCCCTATGCTGGATTTACTGCGAGCTATGGCGATGGCCTTCATTGGCTAATCCGGCTCGACATCCTGCTTAAGTCGGGGCGTGCCCCCCGCCGATTCTCCTTCTTCGACGCCAAGGTCTCGCTGCGAGCGGCGAGCGTCATATGCGGCGACATCAACGGGACTTTGATTCCCAATCGTCTTGAGCAGGTGACCCAACGACCGGTCTTCTCTTCTTTCTCCTCTTCGGCGGAGCAGCGGCGAGGACATGGACGGTCGCGGATTTCGATTTGCAAGAGCTTCCAGAGTTGCGTGTGTCTTTCTCTTTTTTCTCTGGTTTGTTCTTGTAAAAGGGGTCTGGTTGATTCCAGTGTAATTCCGATGTACTCTAGTTTTAATTAATCCAGATGCAGTTTTCAAAAAAAAAAAAAGAAGAACCTCCTGATGTGAGATGATTGTGATACAGTACCGGTGATGCGGCAGGACGACGACGTGTCTATACTACACCGCGCTGCCACTGCCGTATAGCCTAGCTAGTGTGGCAAGAATTCCAATCCTAGCACCAGTACCCAATTCCTTCAGTACTTGCAGAAAAGGAAAAGAAAATTTTGCCTCCCAGAAAGAGAGAGGAAACCATCCTGAGAAATCAAAAGGGTTTGTTGTCCTGCAAGATAGTATCTCTACTCCTATAAAAACCACAGTTGGTGATGATGGTGTGCCTGCCATCTTTCATCTAGAATTGTTTGATTTATATCTAACGGACCGGAACACCCACGTTACACATTTGCAGATAACCCCTTATATTCCTATCACTCCCCCAACTTCATCCAACCACCTGAAAATGGGGAAAAACCCAGAAAAAAAAGGGAAAAACCGTCATGAGAACCGAAAGACACCCGCCGGCAGCGTCGGGAAAGATATGGCGTGGTGGCCGCCGCCGGTGCTGTCCCCCCGGAGCGTCTCGATGCCTCCCTCAGCTGGATTTAAGATCCTTGTAAGGGTGAAAATAAATAATGACCGTGGCAACGCACGGGCATTCAACTATAGTAGGATTAAAGGTCCTGTGAGGGGAAATGCCAACAGATTCCTTCCTAGCTGCTCCTCTGGTTCCTTCATTCTTACTGCTGTAATTTCTTTCTGACAGAAGAGAGTACACAGTTCACTAGTCCAGTGTACTAGTATCATAGACCTAATTGCACAGTATTATTAAGCGTTATTCCTATATTACTATTTCAACAGAGTAGAGTAGTGGCAGAGATGGATGAGCTGCACCACACAACACACACACAGCCTACCCTATACTGCTGGCTGGGTGGCTGGCTCTGCCAAAGACGAGGGAGGGACTGCGCCGAAACGGAACTGCCACTGCGCGCAGGGGCATCCTATGCGACGCACGGACACCTCGCTACTACTGCTACTGGGCTGGAGTAGTACTTATTTGTTTGTTTTTTTGCCTAGGTTTTCAGCTTTCACCTGGGGCATCCGATGGAATGACCCCCGAGAGTTCTTCCAGGAGAAGAAGCAGAGTAAACGTGCATTGCATACATGTGTGTGCAGTATGGCTGGCTGTGCTGTGGGAGCAAGAGAAATGTGCCCATTGGGTTCTCTCGGCGGTCAAAAGGCACCGAACCGCAACTGTGCCGCTTTTAGCTCAATCAGATCAGATCAGATCACAAGCCCATACCATACGTAAAAAGCCAACTGAATGCGAGGAGGGAAGACCACTGGATTGGACATACGATGACCAGAGTCAACAAAGCCTCTGCATAGCGTGCGTGCATTGGATGGGTTCCAGCCTACATCTGCATAGCTACGTGCCTGTTGGGTTTCTTTCCGTCCCTCCCGCAGGTGCGCGCACTCGGGCGGTCAGAGGCGACGATCCAGGATCGAGAGTGGCCTTGCCAGTTGCCACGTAAGCGGACTCGCTCGCCAACTGTTGTTTAGGGCATCTCCTGATCTCCAACCGTCCCCCAAGAGGCCCCGGGACACTTTTTAGCATCGGCGCAAAGGAAAATCTCCCAGTCGCCCTCCCAAGGCTCGTTTAGCGCCGTTTTTTGCACCGGTGTTCGGCGGAATGCACGACGAGGCCTACATGGACGAGATCATCACCACCGGCTCCATGGGTTCTTCACACAAAGCGGCGGCATGGAATCGCAGCGGACCGGCGGCGTTGGTGGCGGGATAGGAATGCAGCAGACCGAGGACGGCGTCGACGCTGAGGAAGGCGAGGTGGAAGCCGAGCCGGAGGAGACGGGCGTCGGTGAAGAAGGAGCACCGCCCAAAGTGAAGAGGAAGAAAAGGGCGCCAAAGGGACCCGAGCCTCTCGCCGAGCCTTGAATCACGTGGAGCACCAAGGAAGATGAGCTCCTCGCGGAAGCATGGAAGACGGTGAGCATGGACCCGATCACCGGCACCAATCAAAACATGGATCACTATTGGAAGAGGGTGAAAACTTCATAGGATGAGCGTCGGATTGTTAATCCCGAGTTCGCCATGATCAACACCGAGCGCGGCGAGAAGGCCATGTCCAACCATTCCAGCCGATCTGAGCCACGCCGCCTCCGAGCACTGCGCCTACGGCCACTCCGAGCTCTACCGCTACTCCGACGACCACGCCGATCGACTTGGAGGATAATGCCGAGGAGTCGCCGGCGACCATCTGATCTGTGCATCAGCATGCCGAATGTGGCTGTTTTCGTTCGATCGCCAAACTGTGTGGCTTGATTCGATTGCCGAACTGTGACTTTTTTGTATGATCGCCCAACTGTGCCTGTTTTGATCGCCGAACTGGGGCTGTTTTTGGGAGCGGGAAAACGAACTTTCAAATTTGCTTGTTTGTGGTGCGCTCGGTGCCGAAACATGAGCCGTGGCTGGGAACTTCGCACCCCCAGGCCCAAGTTAGCGCCGGCGCAAAGGCCGAAAGGCAACGGCGAAAACACTGGGGGGTGGGGGGATGCCCTTACTTGCTGCAAAAACAAACAGAGCGAAATGTTCAACGCAGTTTTTCCACAATTATGAGGATTTCCCCTTTTTTATGATCGTCAATTCTGTATCCAACGAATGATATTATTGCTACTAATTGATGCATTGATAAAACAAAAAAATATTAATGCGTGGATTTTTTTGTCAAAGCATGTATAGCAATTTCTTGTTAGTACATTTGTCTAAAAAAAGTAAATTACATAAATTCAGAAATTATTGATAATGCATTGATATTCGAAACTTCATTGATAATTTGTGCATGGATCGATCGTAAAGTATTTGGACGTCTCAAATAAGCGGGAGAGATCCTTATAGTTGTGGAGTTGCATTTTCCCGAAATGTTTTACTAATCTCCCGAGTCCCGATTGTAAGATATTTTTGGGAATCAGGGCATGGACTTTGACATTCATCTCAAAACTGTAGAGCTAACCAAACAACTCTTGTTTCAATTTGTTCTTCGGATACCACTGCCCGAAATTAAACAGATGAGAATACAATCTCTACATAGCAACCAGGAAACGAAGTTCTATCTACTACTCTTTCCTCCTTGTCCCAAGGTTTGTATGAATCTGTACTAGCTTAATATTGTTTTCAAATTGGCTGCATGTAACTTTCTTCGTTGACGGTTGGTAATTGTTCAATTGTTGTAAGGGACTGATAAATTTCGTTGGTATCTCCATGAGAACGGTAAATTTTCAGTGGATTCTACGTACAAAGCACTCGTTCATTTAGATGTGCAGGTAGATAATGATAAGTCAACATGGAAAATGAAGCTGCCACTAATAATCAAAAAAATTGTGTGGTACCTTCGCAAATGTGTAATCTTTATCAAAGATAATCTAGCAAAACACAATTGGCATGGGAATTCAAAGTGCGGATTTTGTCACCATAATGAGACAATTAAACACTTATTTTTTTTCAATGTAAATTCGCATGTTGTACATGGTCAATCATTCAGGTGCGTCTAACTTGTACCCACCACATAGTGTTGTAAACATTTTTGGCAACTGGTTACGTGGTATTGATCACAAGTTTAGAAACCTTCGGAGCGTTCGCTGTTATTTGGTTGCTTTTGCTATGTAGAAATTATTTGATTTTTGATGTAAAAAATCTACTCCTTCGCAGGTAACTAACCGGTGTATAAAATTGTTCCGTTCATGGTCGCTTCTTCAGCGTGTGAAAAAGAGAGACTTGCTTATGGAGGTGTGTGCACGGTTAGAGCGGGCGGTGAGGGATATTTTTACCCCACATGGATGGTAGCATAGGCTACGGCCCGGTCCTCCAGTGCCCTTCGCATTGATACGAGTTCCCCGCTCTGTAGTATTGCGCCTTTTTTGTTTCCCCCTTTGTTACTACGGCTATGTGCATCCTAACTATACAAATGCCGGGTGTAAGCTCCAACCGGAGGTACTATCATATGACGAATCACTATGCAATACGGAGAGAGAACCTTAGTGGGGCTTGGCTAATAAACCTAGCAGGCAGCAGTCATCAAGTGCTCATACTTTTCAGCAGCAGCATTATACCCATACTTCAAGCTGTCTTTGACAGCAAAACCTGATTGATTGGGAAGAACATGATAGAATTTTCTGATTTATATGCACAAAACCGAGGAACGGTCGAATCATGCTTAAAAGCTTACAAAAATTGTCTTCAAATCAAATCTTGTTAATGTTCTTCCAAACCTATTTAAGCCAGTCCATGAGAGTAGAGATTTCTCGCTCCGGGCTTCAGTGCTCTACTTAAAATAATTAAAAATTATATTTATAAGTTTCAAAAAAAATCTGAAATAAATTCTGCATGTTGCCGATGATATACCCGTAAATGTGCAAAATATAGATTTGAAATACTTTCTATTCAAATCTACCCAAAAAATACAAATGAGTGGATCTAAATGTACATACTTTCAAATCTAAAAAATATATAACATTTGTCATTTTGTGAAGCTCAGAAAATAAAATATTTCGATTCGAGATTTTACACGTTTATGGATACATCATTAACAATATGTAGGATTTTTTCAGATTTTTTAAACACTTATAAATATGATTTTTAATTTTTTATTAGAGAGAGCACTGGACCTCGGGAGCCAAAAGTGTTTTCCTGGTCTTTTTTTTTTGAATTTGTTTTCCAGGTCCATGACTACTACAAACATAATATCCAATTATCCAGCCATAGATACACACAACCTGATAAATTAATAACATCGATGGACTGACTAAACGATGATGGTTCCATTGCACTACCATTTGCTGATAGAATCCATATGAATGACTGTGTGTTTACGTACCGAGGGGGTCAGTCGTCTACTGAAGAACTAACTAATGACTCTGGACGTAAATAACAATCCAATGATCCCAATAGCGATGTGTTACCTAACGAAAATCAGTAAATCGCCCAAACAAAGTTCGCTGCGACGGTGAGGTAATTTCTACCATGCACCGATCAGAACTCTCCCTAACGGAAGAGCGTGGAAGATTTTTTGAACACAATAACGTGCTTTGGAGGCATACCTCTATTGCCACATTAACACCGTGATGATCACCAATCTTTGTTTTTAGATTACGCCAAGAGTGCAGCATAGCTTCATAGATTAGAGCAAGTGAATTTACAAGATCAGTTACAATTGCATTACAGCAATAACACACCCTCCAAACTCCGCCTAAGCCTACTCTCTGATGATTGGTTTACTCTCCCACATACACCTGCTCTCAACCAGCTGGCAAACTCATCAGAAATTTTCGAAGCCAAGTCTATAACCAGGTTTTGTGCACTAGTCTTGCTGAAGGTTTGTGCATTGCGCTGCTTACACAAGGATCAGCAAATTTAGATCACCAAATTATCGAAAAGCTTCCTATCCTTCTTACTGAACTCCTTTCTGCTATCTAGCCGCCAAGGCACACCAACAAATCTGAATACCCAGGAGGGACTCGTCGCATTTTGAAACCCATGTCTGAATCTTCGATCCGAGGTCCATAATCTGGCTTTCACTGCTAACCACATATAGATGTTGCATTTCAGGAGTGTTCCGGATTTCCAGATTCCATCAGCAGTGTCGAACCTTGTTGTTCCGTGACGGAGAACTTTATACGTGGATTTAGCAGCGTAGCTGTTTGATGAAGACCATGGCCAAGAGAAACTGTCTGCATTATTAGTATCTCCATGAACCCTTGTGATCTCCAACCAGAGCTTGATGCATTGCCCAGCAGCCCTCATCTCCAGCGTCCCTGTAATATCCAGTCCAGCATCCAACTGTTTCCCCGCACAGCGTCCTCTAATGTCCTGCAGTACGCCTAGTGCCGACGGCGTTGAGGACAAGGGGTACGATGTTCTCCACTGCCCTTTCCTCCAACCATCTGTCTTTCCAGAACAGGATAATTTTGCCATCTCCTACATTGATGCGAATGAGACTATTAAACACTGTCGTCGCCTCGTCATCCTTGATCCTTGGAAGGCCTAGTACTGTCAGTCCTCAGTCATTCCCAGCGCAGCGCACACGTAAAGCTCTGCAGCCGCAGATTCTTCACCCCAAGGCCTCCAAACACCTCTGGCTTGCAAATTTATTCCTAGGCCACGGGGCATTGCCCTCCATTCACCAATTCCTTTCGGGCCCAGAAGAAAGCGCGAGCGCATTTGTCAATTTCTTCCAAAACCACACCGGAGCGTCAGCAATCAGAAGTTGATGAAGAGGCATGGCAGAGATCACTGTCTTGATGAATGTGAGCCGGCCTGGACGAGCGATGAGCACTCTTTGCCAAGCAGGGACAAAACTTGTGACCTTGTCCAGGAGAGGCTGCCACTCAGCCTTGGTCAGAGCAAGTTGGAGTCCAAGATATTTCAGAGGAAACTTAGCAATGCTGCAAGATTTGCTTCACCAAGTTCTCATCTACAATGAGAGTAGCAGAAGACTTCCTTAAGCCCGGATGCATTACCAAACGCCATGAGAATCACCAAACTGTTAAGAGGTCTAGGGTCACTGGTTTGACAAATAGGACTACATCATTTGCATACATGGACTGATGGACAGACGTTGTAGATGGAATAACAGCTGGGCTTCAGTGGCCTAGGCAACCATAGCAGATAGGCCATTGCCATATCGAACCGCATAGGCGATATTGGGTCGCCCTTCCTGACCCCCCTAGCACGGACAATGACCTTTTTGCTTGCAGTATTCAGAAGGCCAATCCAGCATAATAGCAAACCAACCAGCATCTTCAAGCAAGTGCAAATGCACGGTTACTCTGATGGAGTGATGGTCATAGCATCTTCAAGCAAAAGAACAGGCGCATAACTCACTTGCAGCTTCTTGATAGTCGGTCCATTGTTCCCGTGGTGCAAATCCGTGACGCGATCGAACCTAACAGTGCGCCTTCTTTGAAGACAGCACAATATAACAGAGATAGGCTGCACCAACACGATGGGAGGCTTCATGTCCGTCGCTTTTCCTCTGCGCCGCCAGGAGAGAAAGGCAATCTAGGGTTCAGCCTTCCGCAGCCGTCTTTCGGCAGCACCCCTCCACTGACGACCTCCTGGTCATCGGTGGTGAGGGGGTCGCCGGCGTGTGCGAATCTTTGTAGTTTAGGTTTTCGGCTCCTCGACGTATTGGCTTTGGCGAATACGACAACGTTGATGAATAAAAGTGTTACAGGTTTTTCTCCGATGCGGTTTTCTACTCTGTCGTCGGCAAGGTATCTGGACGGTAGTCTGTACAACCGGGAATGGTGTAGCGGCGGCAGCAGCATCCTAGTGGTGGACTTGTGTTCTTGGGCTTCTCGTTGCGACGGCGTTCTCTCCAGCGTTGAAGCGGAGCTTGGAGGTCATCCAGGCGTACACAGTTGTCTGCGCTGGTGACAGCTGAAAGATGGTGTTGTTCTTGTGCTGGGTTCGTCGTCATGCGGGGATATCAGATCTGGAGTTCGATGGTGTCCAGGGTCATGCTGCCCAGGTCTAATTATTTCAACGATAATGGTTTCGCCACTAACAAACTACTTTGGAGGTCCGTAAAGTTGCAGATCAAAGATGAAGCCATGTCGAGATCGGGTGAAGAGATGATTTGTCCACTTCCCTTTTGGTGCCGGCTTCAGCACCAAGTTGCAGATCAGCGATGGAGCCCTGACAAGCTCAGGTGAAGAGATGATCTGTCCACTTTCATTTGGTGGCGACTACAGTGGTACCGAAGTAGAGGAATAAACGTTTTTTTTACATAGGTTTCTCCTATCTTTTCAGTGCCTCGTAAATTGATTTTTATTTTATATATGAGACACATATTACTAGGAAAAAAATTGTCCATCGCAAGACCACATGTACATGCAGTAGTGGTGCCGAAGGCCAAAGCCACAATTCTGTTCTGTGGCACATACAATTTCAGCTACTACCAGATTCGCACAATTTAACTGTCAATTCTCCAAAAGATAACTTCGGGATCCACATTCGCACCTGCGCATACTGCTCTGCTGGTTGCTGAAGGAAGACACGAATATTTAAGTTCGGAACAGTCCAAAGACTTGACGCACTTAGTTCCAACTTTCGAAGGCTAAAGCTGAACATAATGATATTCAACAGTGATACTACTGGGCAACCATCTCCAGACATTCCAGGGAAGAAGAAAGCAAAATAAGAGTAACGAAGACAGAAAGACAGAGCCAAAGGCGCAAGATTTTCGACATTTTTTCACGTAAAAACCAAGAGCCGTATGTTCCGATTGCATCAAGAGTTCCACTAATGTTTCTCTGTTTATTTCGCCTTTAGGGCGGCACAACACAGCACATTTTATCTCGAGAACTACGTCATCGACCTCTCCAGCCAAAACTTGGTTCATGCTACCAAAAATAAGTGATGACCAACGCCTTTCCTCCACAGAAACTAGGCCGTCACTCATCAGTATCCATAGCCTGGTCATCAAAGCACAAAAGTAGCAACAGTCAACAACATGTTTCATTTCAAACGAGTATTGCAGAACATGAAACGTGGAGACATTTGTCCCAGCGTTCGTCAAGTACCAGAGTTGTCCATGGGGTTGGCGAGGGGTGCGGCTCAGGCTCCTTGATCTCGACAACAACCACGTCCGATGTGAGGAAGGTCTTGGCCACTGACGCGGCGTGCTCCAAGCAGCATCTCACCACCTGTAGGCAGTACATCGGCGTCAGTGAGCGGATGTTTTTTACTATCTCATCACAGTTTACCACACCAAACAAGGCGTGGAAAAAAAGAGTGGACATAGCCTCAACTTCAACCAGATGCATAAGTGTTGTACTACTATCATGTTCTTTCCTGCGGACCATGGTTCTCAAACTACGTGTAGACAAAGCAGATTCATTTGGTTGTTCTTTTTTATCTTTTGGCAGTTCCCCAAATTCTTTTTACTTAATTTGCAGTTATACAGAGTTAAAGCTAACATAGATTAGGTTGCCTTGTCCATTTAGTTTACTTTTGTCTTTCTAGAACTAGACTCTAAGATAAGATCTGTACACTTTATTCCAAAGTAGTGAAGACTAAATTCACCAAAAGTAAAAGAGTGGCTGCATAGGAAAAGTAAGACACAAACCCGGTAGAAAAGACACAGTAATGATGCCAGAAGTTGCATCACCTGACCTAACTGGTATCCATCTCATAACAGTGCAAGTAGGAATGTGGGGAGGCAACAAGGCCACAATACCTTAGTGGGGTCGATGATACCAGCAGCCATCAAGTCCTCGTACACCCCAGTAGCGGCATTGTAGCCGAACTTGACATTGTCGTTAGAAAGAACCTGGCACAGCAGCATTTTTCATGTTATACAGATCCACGCAGGAAAATACCCTATATTGAGTAAACGAGCCCTAACCTTCTCAGTGACAACGCTGCCATTGACACCAGCATTCTTGGCGATCAATTTAAGTGGGTAGCACAGCGCCCTTCTCACAATTTCGGCTCCGACCTAGAAAAGTCCGATTACAGTACAGCCTTGTCAAACTGAAATGCTTGATAATTCAGTAGCATAGTATGTAAAACCCAGGTACAACGGAAGCCTTCGTGGTTCTTACCTTCTGCTCATCGTTCTCCAAGGTGTCCTTGATGGCATCAACCTTAGCCGCCAGCCTCAACAGAGTGCATCCTCCACCAACAACAATACCTTCCTCAACGGCAGCCTGCAGAGAGAAGGAAGCAACTGTTAGAGAGATAATTGTATACTGTAGTTTCCCTATTAGATAGGGGGTTCCCTGCATATTTACACCTGTACATGCATTATATATTGTGGCCTTTGGCCCCGTGGAATACAAGTTGCTTATTCCTAACAGATGCTGAACAAATTGGCTTAGTTATGCTTCTTTGAGAAGCAGATATAAATCTGACAGCTAAAAACTTTTAAAGGCACGTTGATTAACTTACCTTAGTCGCGTTTAGAGCATCCTCAACTCTCAGCTTCTTCTCCTTAAGTTCAGTTTCTGTTTGTGCTCCGACCTGTCAAGTAACAAGCCGATGTTTAGAGTTGCCACGTCATCCTTCCTTCTGATAGGAAATCAAGGAAAAGTGGAAGACGGGATGAAATTCATATCCTTTATACCTGAATGACAGCAACACCACCAGCGAGCTTTGCTATTCTCTCATTGAGCTTTTCCTTTTCATAATCTTGTTCTGCTGCCTGAAAATTAGTCATAACAACAAAGAATCAGACTTAATACTAGGATGTTTCCTATGTCTGCAAGACTGCAACACATAGATAACACAACTGCAGAGCGCTCACAGCAAGAATTACAATACACGCCAAGGATGAAGCATGTAAGCTAATCAAACTACATCCAACAACAAAAAGATAAATTCAAACCAAACGCAGCACCAAGAATGATGAAATGGAGCGCTCCACATGTACACTCGGAGTCAAGTGAGGCATAGGAAAAAATATAGCATACCTCAATGAGATTTTTGATCTGTGCAACCCTCTTAGTCACTTCTTCCTGTGTGCTGCCATCACCAACTATTGTTGTCGACTCTTTGGTAAGGACAACCTTTGCAGCTGTTCCTAGAACTGATTTGTCCGCCTTGTCAAGTGTCAGGCCGACCTCGTCTCTGATGACAGTTCCTGCAGAAATAAAGAGTGTCACAAACAAGACAGCATCGCTGATTACACTCCATATTATATGTTTGCCTCACCTCCGGTCAGAATGGCAATATCATCAAGGTACTGTGTCTTGCGCTCTCCGAAACCAGGGGCCTTGATAGCACAAATCTTCAAAGATCCTCTAAGCTTGTTGACAACCAGGGTCGCAAGAGCCTCCTGCTCAATATCCTCAGCAATGATCAGAATTGGGTATTGGCCCCTGATGGCTTCCTCCAGAACATTGATAAGATCCCTCGCGTTGGTGATCTTTTTGTCCACCAAAAGCAGCTGCAGAATGAAGATCACAGCATATCAATAATCTGGACTAAGGCAGTGAACAGCAGAAAAAAAAACATAGCTGCTCAGATTCCAGGTTACCTTGCAGTTCTCGTACTCTGTGGTCATTTTCTCACTGTCAGTCACGAAATAAGGAGAGATGTAGCCACGCTCAAACTGCATTCCCTCCACAACATAGAGATTGTTTTCTGAACTCCTTCCTTCTTCGAGGGTAACCACACCCTTCCTGCCAACCTTGCTCATAGCCTCTGCTATCATGTTACCGATTTCATAGTTGTTGCCAGCACTGACAGCAGCAACATCAGGAAGCTCACTATCTTCAACCTGCAGAAAGAAAAGGCTATTATAAGTAGAAGTAATAATATATACTGCCTACATCAACAATCATGTGACTCGATTCAGTCATTGGTAAAAATATTTGCATATTTCGAAGGGGCAGATTGCCAGAACTAGGTTTCATTTGATAGCACAATAGCCTAACACTCAAAGTTTACCTCCTTTGACATCTTCTTTAGTTCCTCAACAAGTGCTTTCGCTGTTTTCTCGATACCACGAGTAATTTGTACAGGATTAGCACCAGCTGCAATAACCTGAATAATAGCAGGCAGGTTTTTAGGCTTACAGACTATCGAATCATACAAGTAATAAACAATCTCTAATAGTGGCATACCTTAACACCCTCAGCAATGAGCCCCTGAGCAAGGACCACAGAAGTAGTTGTCCCATCTCCAGCTAAATCATTGGTCTTTGCTGCAGCTTGCCTAACCAACTTAGCTCCAATATTTTCAACGGGATCCTCCAGCTCGACCTGCAGTAAAATAATTGTTACTGAAAGCTCTGCTGGAGTTTTAAACTGATCATGAGTTGCAAGACAACCCAAGCCTGCAGTACAGACTCATCCGATAACAAAATCCAACATTTCTGCAGCACTTATTAAAAAGAGAAGGTGCAGCATCAATGTAGTACAGAAAACAGCTAACTAGTTGCGCTTATGTGCTCATCACATGTAAGTATTACATCATAATCATGTAGATTAATTATGATACAAGTAAATCTTGAGATGCAATGTACCTCTCTCGCGACGGTAACACCATCGTTTACAATCTTAGGGGACCCATACTTGCTCTCCAACACAACATTCCTTCCCTTTGGTCCCAAGGTAACTCCAACAAGATCGGCAAGCTTATTGACTCCAGCCTAAGATATAGCAACAGTGTATTAGTGTATGTTCAAGACTCACCAGGCACTGCCATATAGTGAGAAACCAATATTGAATGTGCAAGATGTGTGAAGCCCACCTGGAGTTTCTTGGTGGCTGAGCCATCCTTGTTGAAGTATAGCTCCTTAGCTGCTTTTACTCTGAAGCTGCATTTTCTCTGGAGGCGCACATTTCGTGGCCTGCTGGTAGTTGGAGCTGCCATGAGCCCAGCAGTAGAAGTGGCACCAAATGGAGAAGCCATGCTTTTCTGTGCAGCAGAGATAATATCAGCATGACAAAACAATATACAATCCCATAATATAGAGATCTTGAAAGCACAACAAAACACATCCAAGCTGCACTTCAGATAATGTAAGTGGAGTGGAGGCCACAACATGTAACTAAGGCACTAAATCAAAATGAAAATAAACCGATAGATTTTCGTGCTTTCGGTCGAGGCAACAAGATAAAGGAGCAGTTCAAACAAAATGGCCAAGGTACATTAGCCCCTGCTAAAAGTCTACAGATATACTCACTAAACAAGAATATATAAGCGTGGTGTTCCATGTACCAGTAGTGAACATAAATTTATGGCCTTTCCCCAAATTTTGCACAGACGGCGTTCAATTCTCTACTGCAGTACATACTGCCACGAAGATAATTGACACAAAAGCTACACCCTTCTGTGAATGTGCCGACTAAAGCCGGCTACTAGAAACCCGGCTAGCACCAACACCCCACGGCATCTGGGCAAAACTGCTCTAATCCCATCCCTCTAGCAAACAGTAGCAATTCCCAGACCCAAAACCACACGCCCGTCAATTCCGTCCGGACAACGGACCTGAACCTCCTCGCGCCCGAATTCACCAGACGTAGTATCGCCAGACGCGGCGGCACCAGCCCATCTAATCCTCAAACTACCAAGCCCAAATGCGACGAGTCGGCGGCCGAATTAAGAGGGCAGGGAGCGGGGCGCCACGGTACGGCACGGCGAGGTAGGGGTAGAGGTCCTTACCTTGGCGGAGGAGGAGCGGGCCGGGGTGGAGGGTCGCGCGGAGAGGATAAGGCTGCGCGGCCTCGGGAGGGTTGCTGCGGGGTTTGGTTGGGTTGGGGAAGGAGAAGAAAGGGGATGAGGTCTTAAATACACGCAAGGGTTTTACAAAGGGCTTGGTATCTTCCGTTTGCACCCTTCGATTAGTGTGTTTTTGCGCATGCGAAATCAACAGATTAGAGGAGTTACTATCAAATACAACTAGAACTACACCCCGCATGTTGCAGCGGGTATCTTTTAAGAAATTTAATAAAATGTATGAAACTTGTAGTTGACAAAAGAAATATGAAAGATTTAGTTCTAAAAACTTTAGACATCGAATGTATGTTTGGTTTAGAATTTAAAGATCGTTATGTTTTTAGGGGTGTAACTAATTGATATAGATAAGATTATATCAACGGGTTGAAGAAACGGAGGTTGTGCATGGCTTGCATGAATATGACATGTACATTACTGCATAATATTTCTATAATTTTTTGAGTGAATACATATAGAAGAGCCCATAATTTCAGATAACAACTATATGATTTTCATCATTGAAAATAACTGGCAAAAAGTTCACGAGCGAAACTAATTCCAGTGTTCTACTTGCACATGATTTACTTTTGTAACTACATAGCGACATGGTGTGATTTTATCATTCGAACATCAAAAAAATTGATGTGGACAATTTGATGAGATAAAAAGATGATGCGGATGCTTGCATGTAGAGGTAGAAAATAATTAATGAATGTTAGTGGAATAACATGGACAATTGATTGGCTAAAAGAGCAAGTGATGTGGATAGCTTGCATGTGGAGATAGAAAAATATTAATTACACTTAGTGGGGTTTTTCTTTATAGAAGTATTGATAGATAGATAAGTACAAATCTTCCCGATAGTTGAAAAGGAGGAAATATGTTTTGACTAATATACCTAGATGCACTCATCGTAAGTTTAGAATGTTTAAATATTTCAAGCAAAAAAATGGGCGTAGGTCCGAATATTCTATGTTTGCGCTGAAGTTTCGTTAAGAAAAGGACCATTTTGGTGGCATGTGTAAAAAGACAAAATTTCATTGGTCCAAAATAAATTTGCATGGGATTTTGTTTTCTATTTCTTACACGAGGCACAAAATATGTACTTTTTTCGCGAAACTTTGCGTGTAAACATAGAATATCCATATGTCTATCCACAATTTCTGTTTAAATGGTTTTGACATTTTAAAATGTATTTTACACAACGGGTGAATCTAAACTTATGTATAAAATAGGTAATGTTGTTGGTTAAATATGCTTCAGCTCGATATAAGCAAACGTAAATAAGAAGCTATTTACTTCATCCACGTTTACATTGCGTTCTTGTTTTACATGCTCTAATTTTGACAAAGAATTTGACTAGTAATACATCAGAATTATTATAAAAGTTATACAATTATAAACTTTATTATGATATGAATTCCAGGATATAATTTTATAGCACATAATCCATATTTGACTAGTCAAATTGTTGGTCAAATTTGAACCTTGGATTAGATGTGCACCATGTAAATATGGACAGAGCGAGTAAGCCTGACTCTTGTCAGTTTTACATTTTTGGCAAAAAATGAACCCCCGCTAGATCCAGGATATGTGGCAAAACCGTAAATAAATTTAGCGCTCCCCCGATATGAGACCCCAACTGACTCAAATCTTGAGTTTTCGCGTCCTCCATTTTAGTTCCCCCATCACTCAGAATTTTTGACGTGACAGAAACCTTCAGCCGCGGTGTTCTGCCGCTGTCGCATCCTGTTGGATGTATGCCCAAAAGGCAATTAATAAGAATTGACATATGTTTCATAATTATGCTTTATTATTCTATGCTATAACTGTTATGACTCCTGAATGTGAGATTCAGAGGAAAACTCAACCACACGTGTAGAAACGTGAACATAATAAAGATACCCTAGTGTTGTCTTTAGACTAATTTGTTGATTGTTTGATGACCGTGTTTTCCTGGTCATGGACATTGTTTATGTCAGCATCAATGAGTAGCATATTGTTGGTGGAAACAATATGGCTGGGTAGACCCAAGTCGTTGATATACTAAGAGATTCCTTTATAGTGTCTTTTGTCCTTAGTGACATATCACAGCAAGGTTATTATATAACATGTCCTTAGACCATGAAGTTGTTAAGGTTATACATTCACGAAGTGTTACTTTGGTACTGTCAAATATCATGCCGTAAACTGGGTGATTAAAAAGGCAGTTGCTGGGTAATTCCAAATGTGTGTATTGATCTTAGTGTTTAAGATGGGAATTACTCCTCTCTCAAAAGAGAGATACATCATGGGGCCACTCTGTATGAGAGATATCCAATATGTTATGCAGACATTGCATGCTGAAATTTCATCATGTGGGATATCGTAATACGGGAACGAGTAAAATGATACTTGCCAGTTGACGAGATAGACAGAGATATAATGAGTCAAGAATTAATTCATGGAAATATCGGAATACCTAACCTCGGGTAAAGTTCAGTATCGTGAGTAATGGGAATGATATATTAAATAGCCAACAGGTACAACATAGCATCTTCGTATAATGGTAGTAGTTGATGCGGACGTCCATGGTCCTAACATTGACTATTGATTAGATACTTCTAATCGTAGCAACTCGTTATTGAACCTGTAGGGGTCACACACTTCAGTTAGATTTGGTTAGTTGTGTATATTGGTTGGTCTCGAACATAGAGAGAGTATCACCGAAATAGTGTTTCTGCGTGATCGATATATCTAATAGGAAGTCATTGGATGTCTCGGGGTAATAGGAAGAGTATCACGAACATAGAGAGAGTATCACCGAAATAGATTAAATATGCAGACATTGGATGTCTCGGGGTAATAGGAAGTGTTTCTGTTACCATCGGATTTATTCTGAGTGTTTATATATAGAGGGAATATTTATCCGAAGATTTTGTTTGCGGACACAAGTTGTCCCGGATCATATAATAGGTTTATATGATAAGTTATTAATTCTGGAAATTTTCTGTAAAAGGAAATATTAAGTCTGGAATTAATTAGACAAAATTATTAAAGGAAAATATTAAAAAGGGAAAAGAAAATCTGGAGCCCACCAAGAGGGGCTGCCAAGTGGGCCCATAGGGCCCACAAGGTGGGGTGGGCGCCGGCCACCAAAGGCTGAAAGGCCCAAGGGGGGAACTCTCCCCCCAAGCCAAAACCGTAATGGACCTCGAGGCCCAAAGGGGGAGCTGATACGTCTCCAACGTATCCATAATTTCTGCTGTTCCATGCTTATATTATACCATTTGCTACATGTTTCATATACACTTCGTATCACTTTTATGCATTTTCTGGGACTAACCTATTAACAAGATGCCACAGTGCCAGTTCCCTGTTTTCTGCTGTTTTTGGTTTCAGAAAGTTACTTCTGGAAATATTCTCAGAATTGCACGAAACAAAAGGCTAGGTCCCTATTTTTCCAGCACATACACGGAGTCCGAAGGAGAGACGAAGACTCGCCACGAGGTGGCCAAACCACCTGTAGGCGCGGCTGGGCCCACAGCCGCGCCTGGGTGTGGTTTGGGCCCCTCGGGGGTCCGCCGACATCGCCCCTTCGCCTATTTATTCCCCGAGACGCGAAAACCCTAAACCACCGAGCCTTTCATCCAGAACATATTCGCTGCCGCCGTCGTCGTCAACCCTAACTCGGGGGGGTTCCTGAAGCTCTTCCCGGCACCCTGCCGGAGAGGGGAATCATCACCGGAGGGCTCTACATCGCCATGCCCGCCTCCGGAGTGATGCGTGAGTAGTTCATCCTTGGACTATGGGTCCATAGCAGTAGCTAGATGGTTGTCTTCTCCACTTGTGCCATCATGTTTAGATCTTGTGAGCTGCCTATCATGATCAAGATCATCTTATTGTAATGCTACATGTTGTGTTTGCTGGGATCTGACTTATATTGATACCTATGTGGAGCTGAATATTATATTATCATGTCTATGTCATTTGTGATCTTGCATGCTCTCCGTTACATGTTGAAGCATTGGCCACGTGAATACTTGTAACTCCAAGAGGGGGTATTTATGCATGATAGTTGGGTTCAACCTCTATTTAACCTGGGATAGTGACAGCAAGTTCTAAGGTTGTAGATGTGTTGTTGCCACTAGGGGTAAAACAGCAATGCTTTATTCAAGGATGAATGTATTGTTTACATTACGCACATTACTTAATGCAATTGTCTGTTGCTTGCAACTTAATACTGGAAGGGGTACAGATGTTAACCGGAAAGTGGACTATTTAGGCATAGATGCATGCTGGATAGCGGTCTATGTACTTTGTCGTAATGCCCAAATGAATCTCATAGTAGACACCACAGCTCACACATGCATATTATATGCACTTATCAATTGTCAATTGCCCAGCTGTAATTTGTTTACCCAGCATGTTAGTTATCTTATTGGAGAGACACCACTAGTGAACTGTGGACCCCGGTCCATTCTTTTACATCTGAAATACAATCTACTGCAATCATTGTTCTCTACTGTTTTATGCAAACAAACATTATCTTCCATTCGATACGTTTAACCCTTTGTTTTCAGCAAGCCGGTGAGATTGACAACCTCACTGTTAAGTTGGGGCAAAGTAGTTTGATTGTGTTGTGCAGGTTCCACGTTGGCACCGGAATCCCTGGTGTTGCGCCGCACTACACTCCTCCACCAACACCTTCGAAGCAAACCTCGTTTTCCTACTGGTCCGATTAAACCTTGGTTTCATACTGAGGGAAAACTTACTGCTGCACTCATCATACCTTCCTCTTGGGGTTCCCAACTGACGTGTGACGTACAAGCAATTGTTTCTGGCACTATTAACCTAGAGCCACCAACAGGAGCCGACGGCGACTAGGGCAGGCGGGGGCGCCCCTCCCCAACCCTAGGTCGATTCGGGTGGGGGCCCTTGGGGCGGCGGCGGTGGAGGGGTTGCCCCCTCCTCCAAGCATCCCCTCCCCTTGTCCTCCTATATAAACCCCCACCCCCTCCCCTTTGGGGACACACAACTTCTCTCAAGTTTCTCCCTTTGGAGAAATTGAAAGATATATTTTAATCTAAAAGGGTTAGAGGTGTTCTCTCCGATTAGATATAGATCTAATCTCTCTCTCTTTCTTTCTCATGTGTTGAGATCTCCACCTTCATATACACCAGTAGTTGCTTAGCGCTGGTCAGCAAAGCTCTGCTGAACCAGATTCGGTGGACGTGTGCAAACTCTTTGTGAGGTGTCGGAACCCTGACGGTTGACCCTCGCTCTGTCGGATCCAGAAGGCTGGACACGGGAGTCGGCAACATTCTCTCCGCTAGGCTTAGCCAAGAGAATCTTCCACAGGCTTCATCGACACCTCTTCCGCTTCAACGGTGTTGGTAACCTACTTCAGCTAGATCATTGAATTTCTATTCTCTTTTATCTTCATAGATAGATCTTGGCTGTTGCGTAGTATAGTTATACGGAAAAATTTAAATTACTGTTACGCAACCCTACACATCCCGCGATTCGAGCCATCCTCGGTCACCCCACGCCGTCGAAAAGTCCCCGTCGTCCGCCGCTCTGTTCCCACCCTTGTGGGAGCTCGCAGTTGGCCATTCCCTTCCGCCACGAGTTGATCGGACCTGCCAACATGGATCCATCGCGTACCTCCACGCAAGGTCCCACGACAGTCGGTAAGGGCCCCTCGATCATTCTTGAGCCATGGATTCACCGTCGCAACTGTTGCACATGCCGGCGCCGTGGATTTGGTGCCGCCTATGGGGGTGAAGAGCAGCCGCTGATTTGAGGTCGCCATCTCCCAAATGTAATTTCATTTCAATTCTTAGTTTAGAAATCGGGTGTGAATTTAGTTTCACATAGGATATACTTTTGTATATTAGTACATCCATGAGCCCATGAGTGCAATTTTGTTTCGACTCGTTGTCATCAGATGATTTCGACATATATAGAAGAGTTGATTCATGACTACGATGTCGAGAATCAAAAAATTCGAGGACTACAAGAAGAGTAAGCGTCGAGATCTGACGGTTGGCCATCATTGCATTCTACGCAACCGTGTTCTCGGTCATGACATGCTCATGAAAGATTACTTTGCTGAGATTTTCACCTACCCGTCTCATCTCTTTTGACAAAAAGATAGCTGGGCAAGTTTGGGAGCGTGGATTGCATGCACAAGAGGTGGAATCACTGCATGCGGCTTGGCACGGGAAGTAAACCGGTCATCATCGTGATCCCATTATTGTGCTTGAAGCAGTGGCTTCCAGTAACATCTCGATTTGACATTGCTTTTTTTTCTTTTGACGGGTTATTTCATATTTTTTATAGACTTGCTAGTGGAGATGCTACGGTTTGCAACTACACCATCCATGGACGTGACTATATCATGTGGTACTATCTAGCTGACGTCATCTATCCTTCGTTGAGACCATTTGTGAAGACCATCCAACATATACTCATGTAAAAAATAATATATTTTTATCGTTGTTCAAGAAGCATGTCGAAAGTACCTTTTGGTAAAACATCATACACATATTTTTAAGGAGGGCATGCTAGGACCAACTGGTCCCAAATGGTACAACTCGAAAAGAAGGAAAATACATTTTAAGTTATGAAGACAAAAACATGTCACAACTAAAACTGTGCTCCATGAGATTTTTGGAGCAACTTCGAGTAGCCTTAGTTTCTTACAAAATGTGTTTTGTATGACAAAAAACATGTCACAAATTAGAGCAACAATTGTAGTAAACAAAAAATTAACTCAGATTCAACTTCAATTATATTCATGTAATCCGCAAAATAAAAACAACATGCCCTAGTCGTGCATTGGCGTATAAGGATCATTTTGACACTTTTCTCAAAATTAAAGTATTCATAGTTGCCTAGGAGAACGATTTATTCTGAAGATATTTATTATGTTGCAAATCCTGCCACATAACTTTCTCATTCACAAGCTTATATGGCCATTTGCTTTGTATTTTCTTTTTATCTCAAGCACCTCCACCCTCAAGCCTCCTCTTGAACGTTGGGGCGGAATATCATATTCCATTTGTCAGCCAATATTTCTAATTTAGATCATCACTTCGCCAGAAAATGCGTCATCTATAATAATCAAGATGTTTTTTACCCTTTAGGTATTTCAATAAAAGCTAGTATGAACATCGAGAAACAAGTGAGAACGAAGTTAATAAGAACAATCATGTCTCCGTACGAGAGGAACTTGTCTTGCCTGCAGACCAACTTTGCTTCAAAGCAGTTTTCTACCGATTTCCGTTCACCATTAAGAAGTCTTCTACGATGGATAGGGACACCTTAGTATCGAAAAGGTAAAGACCCACTGTCACAACCAAAAATTTGTTTATAATGGTTCCGTTCCGCTTTGGCCTTAACATAATATAAGATCTCACTTTTATTGAAATTCATCTTAAGGCAGACAATTGTTTAAATATGCATAAAATCAATTTTATGTCCATGCCTTTCGTCAAGTCATGTTCACGTCGGCGTAGTGAAATATGGACATTCCCCCATCCACCGATAGCTCTCGACTTCAGTTTGGTCGTATCTGAATAAGGTTGCCTACCTGTTGCTCCTCGTATAATTTTTGCTATACGTGTGTTATGAACCGCATGCGTGCACGAAAAGAGCCTCTTATCAAGAAAAGCACCACAAGTACAATTGAATTAATAGATTAAAAGGAACAAAATAAACAAGGCAATATAAATTGGAGATCTACGCCGAAAGCGAGGACAGATATGGTGATCTCGCCAAAGGGCGGAATGGGTACATCACCGAAGACAGAGAATATGGAGGCTAGATGGGGTCCTCACTGAGCGAAAAAAAAATGTTCATGAAATTTTGTGCAAGTGTAAAATGTTGGATGTCCACCCGTTTTTTTATTTTTTGAAACACAGTTTGAAATAGTGGGCACAAATGTTTTTACGACTCAAAATGGATTTTTGATGTGAAGTTAAGATTTCTTACTCCCCAGCACCAGTGCTCTCTCAGTTTGAAAAATATATAAAAATATTTAAAAGTTTCAAAAACATCTGAAAAAATCATGCATATTCTCAATGATTTATTCTACATGGTGAAAATCACAATGCGAAATAGTTTGCATTCTAAGCTACATAAAAATGAGAAACGTACAGATGTGTCCTAATGGAATAAAAACAAACTATGGAACTTGAGGGCCTCAGAATTTTGGAAACATAGGAATAGGAAAAACACATGATTGAGATGCCACACATGGTGAATTCTTATATAGGATTTCAAAATATAGGATTTTTTTTTGAGATGTGTCTTTGGATGTGTACATGAAGCAACATAGGAATTTCACACAGGATTGAGAAGAGAGAGGTGGAGCATAAGTGCATTGTATTTCTCAAAGGACAAATAAATGAGGTTGAGCTCATGTTGAGATTCATATGGAATTGAGGACACAAGAATATATTCCATAAGAATTTAGTGACATATGTCCTACTATCCAAAAAGGGCTCATGTCATGTGGGAAAAGTTTCTAAGGATTAGAATTATTCATTTTTTCTATTAACTTTATCCAATCTGATAAGGTTGTGAAGTTCTTCTGTTTTGGAGATGACTACTACCGTAATAATCATTGCCCAATCCGCGATGATAGTTCTCTAGCTAATCATCATGCTGGTGTTACTTCACGAAGAAATACAAGTCAATGTAGTCACAAATCCCGATGCTTCCAAGTCCCAGGATTTCTATGGGATCTGGGTTTCGACGGCATAGCAAAAGCAGTTCCATCTAAGTATAAAATTTGTGTTCATTGCATGTGTAGTCTATGATGATATATGATCACGTGACATGTCAAAAGTTTCTCCGACTAAGTGCGAAATTTGGACACATCGCGTACGTGTTTTATGTTGATATATGCACCTAGCAATGACCTTGCTCGGCCTCTAGCTGGCACTGTGGCTTTGTTGTGAGTTACGATCCTGTTCCTTCCCTCTTCTCATGCTTAAATAAGAAACAACGCTACATTTCCGTTGATACCAGTGCTACAACCATACGATGGATGCTTTCATGCATGCAGTACAACACAGCCATAAAGAGCACATGAGTATTCATGTACAACTATGATCACCCATCCGTATACAGTAGCTCGATGATATTTTTTTTATCATATCAATTCAAGCTTACGGTGTACTTTCTCAAGTGAACCACGACTTTAGAAAGCCTTTGCATTCACCGTCCTAAGTTCACCATGAACAGGCTCGGTCCTTACTTTATTTATTAGGGGTGTATTTTTATCCTCAACATGACGGGAGATGGGAGGGCATTTAGTGAAACCCCACAAATATTATGTCACCCGAATACATTAGTATGGTGTAGTGTTTTTAATCTACACCAAAATAAGGCAGTTTGTGGGGATATCTTGGGATTATCCCATTCAACTATTGGGGATTTTTTAGGATCCGGGATAATCCCCTAGAATCAAATACTCGAGAAGTAAACAAGGCCTCGAGAAAATCGATAGAATCATCAGTTATTAAAATCGACACTCAATTATATTAACCATAATGAGTAGGGATTCAAAGCCATCGTTTGTCCCTTGCCACCTTGTGAGATGCTGACGGTGTGTCGTGTGATGACCACATCTGTGCTTCACAATCTCATCAAAACTGTGTCGTCACAAAACATAAATGGGCAAAAGTACTGCATAAAGTGAAGGGCTTCTTCACAAAAGAACCCGTGGATCAATAATGACACAAATAAGAACCTCACCTGTCCTATGCTGCAAGAATCCACTTCAAATGGTAACTGCACAAGCAGAGCCCATGGCCATTGTTAAAGAACAAAACAACACTATCAATATTATTACAACACCCTTCCACAGCTTAACCAAACTAAGGTTCATTCCTTGCAATTCTACCTTGTAACATCTTGAACATATAATCCCTCAGAAGTCAGAATACAGTGTGATCACCAACAGAACATAAAATCCCCGAGAGAACGTATGGAAGGATGGTTTGATGTGTTCTATATCCATGTTCGTGATCCACCAAATACAACATGTCGAGGCATAGAAAGAAACAAGCACCCCGTCGGGGGGATGAAGCATCACTGATTTAGGGTCGCCGTTGCCCAAAGATAATTTCGTTTCGATTTTTAGTTTAGAAACCGGGCACGAATTTTTAACATAGGATATATTTTGTAGATGAGTTCGTCCATGAGCCCACCGCCGTCGTAAGATGATTTCGACATACAAGAGTTGATTCAGAACTACGATGTCGAGAATCTCATCTTGATGCGCGCCATCAAGAAACTTGAGGACGACAAGAAGAGAAATCGTACAGATCCGATGGTTGGCCATCTTTGCATTCCCCGCAACTGCCTCTCGGCCATGACATGCTCATGAAAGATTTTTTTGCCGAGATTTTCACCTACCTGCCTCACCTCTTTCCTAAACGTTACCAAATGCGGAGATAACTTTTTGTTAGTTCATATCAAAAGCGCAGTGAGAGTGATAGCATACGACATTCCGGCTCACTACACCGATGAGTATATTCGCATAGGATAAGATACCGTGCTCAAGTGCGCACAGTTGCTTGCAAAGGTGTTTATCGGGGTTTTTGGTGTCAAGTACCTCTGACTTCCCAATGAGGAGGATACAAAGAGTCAAAGAGGCTGATGGCGATGAATTAAGTAAGAGGATAACCGGGCCTGTTTGAGAGTGGATTGCATGCTCTGTAGGTGAAAGAACTGGCATGCGGCTTGGCACGGGAAGTACATCTGTCTTCATCGTGATCCCACTATTGTGTTTGAAGCAGTGGCTTCCGAGGCTTTTGTATTTGTCAATGCCTTTTGTTTTGCTTTGACTGGTTGCCTTAATGACGTCAATGTTTTCCAGAGATCTCATCTTTTTTTCTAGACTTGTTAGTGGATATGCTCCGGTTTGCAACTACACTGTCAATGGACGTGACAATATCATGTGGTATTATCTAGCTGACGTCATCTATCCTTCGCGGTCAACAATTGTGAAGACCACCCAACACACTAAAGGTAAACAGTAATATGTTTTTGCCGCTGTTCAAGAAGCATGTCGAAAGTACCTTTTGGTAAAACATCGTACACATACTTCTAAGGAGGGGCATGCTGGGACCAACAGGTCCCAAACGGCACAACTCGAAAAGAAGGAAAATACAATGCAAGTGATGAAGACAAAAATATGTCACAACTCAAACTGAGCTCCGCGAGCTATTTTTTTTTTTGCGATGAAAAGAGAATTACATTAAGCTGAGGTAGGGTTACAATCAGTCGCTACAGCCCTAGCAGCTTCCTGTGGAAAGTCTCCTGACCAAACCGCTGTTTGAGCCTGAACCCTACCAATTCTGGCTAGTTCGTGACTTACAGCATTTGCGTCACGGCTGATACTAGCAATTTTGGTATCTCTTTCCTTAATAAGTTGTCTTATGGAATTGATTATGAACGCATAGATGGATGTATTTGGGGTGCTCTCCTGAATTAGCTTGACTGCCACCGTACAGTCTGTCTCCACCGTGAACGGGAGTGACGTCCAGTACAGAGAAAGTTGCAAGCCCTCCTCAATGGCGCTGAGCTCGGCCTCCGTTGCATCATTGCAATGTTCCAGGCTTCTGCATGCCGCAAAGACCACCCCTCCTGTGTGGTCACGAAGGACCATGCCAGCACCTGCACGCCCTCCATTCACAAAGGCCCCATCCACATTCAGCTTAGCTGTACCTTGCTCCGGTGGTATCCACCTCTTCCTGACTTTCTGTCGTCCATCCGTTCGATCAGGTTCTTTCTTGAATCCCAGCTCCTGATTAATAACCATCTTCCCCTTGATCACATCCGCCGTTGGAGATTGTTTGATCATAAGCAAGGAATTTAGGTAGCTTACTAAAAAACGCCGGGAACCTTCAATCGATGGGCAAGGTTTCTCATGAGTCATTTCGTTGTGAGCATGCCAGATGCGCCAGAAAATCATAAGAGTTTTAGCTCGCTGCTCCTCATTGATGTTAGCTAGCAGGTGTAACAGCCATTCTGGCCCAGTTGGTTGGATCATATCATCGGAAGGGAGCTCCCACGAGTCCTTCATAGCCAGCCATAGGCCACGGGCATGAGGGCACCGATTGAAGACATGGAAGGTGTCCTCGTCTTCTCTGCCGCAGATATCACAGGTAGCCGATGTAGCAATGCCTCGCTTGAGTAGGTTTGCTTTTGTCACAATAGCATTACGGCCAATCTTCCACGCCAGAACTTTTACCTTTGGTAGAACCGGGCAGCGCCAGATCAGTTGCCAGTCCGGGCGCTCACCATCAGGTCGCGCACTAGTTGCTCCCCGGTCTTGTGCTTGCATGCTCTTCGACAGTGCAAGGCGGAAAGCACTCTTCACCGAAAAAAGGCCATGCTTCTCCGGATGCCAAGCAATAAAATCCGCCACATATTACGCGTTGACGTTTTGATCTTTAAGATTTCCTGGATGTCCTCCTGATTGAAGTATTGCTGGAGCCTTTGTAATTTCCAGTTCCCACACGGCAGAAGGAAGTCTGCCACCCACCGATACCGGCATCTCCCTTGTGGCGTTCTTGGATGATGACTCCTGTCAATGGGTATCCATGGGTCACGCCAAGCCCGTATTTGCGCCCCATTACCAACTCGCCATATAACTCCATGCGTCAGCAGTTCCAAGCCATATTCGATCGCATGCCAGGTTGATGAACCATTACCAGTAAACACCGTATCAATCAGGGAGCCATTAGGGTAGTATTTAGCCTTTAGTAGTTGTGCACACAGAGTCTCCGGGAATTGTATGAGACGCCAAGCTTGCCTTGCAAGCAAGGCTTGATTAAATAGCCGCATGTCCCTGAAGCCGATGCCGCCATGGGTTTTTGGTCTGAGCATTATGTCCCACGCCACCCAGCACGTTTTCCTTTTACCATTCTCCGCCCCCCACCAGTATCTCCGAATCATTTTCGTAAGTTCATCACATAGGCCCAAAGGGAGTTTGACCATTCTCCGCCCCCCACCAGTATCTCCGAGCTATTTTGGAGCAACTTCGAGTAGCCTTGGTTTCTTACAAAATGTGTTCTGTATGACAAAAACATGTTACAAATTAGAGCAACGATTCTAGTAAACACGAATTTAACTCAGAGTCAACTTCAATTATACTCATGTAATCCACAAAATAAAAAGAACATATCGTAGCCCTCAGTTGGCCTATAAGGATCATTTTGACACTCTTCTCAAAATTAAAGTAATCATAACAAATATAGGTTGACCTTAGGGCGTACCATGATTTTTTATAGATAGCAGTATACAAATAATAGCATCCAGTGTGCTTGGCATAGCAGCATACGAACTAGTGTCGGAGCCAAACAAAATTTAGAATAAACTTTTTAGGTAGGCTAAAAAAAGAAAAAGTATTACAAATACATATATTTGACATCATCAGTTTGAATTAAAACCACAATTTTATACTCGTTACTCGGTAACTGATACGAACACGCCATGCCCGGTTCGAAAAAGAAAGAACACGCTAGGCCAGTGCAACCAAATTTTGTGGTAGCACGACTAGAAGGTGCTAATGGGCTCAGGAAGTAAAGAGGAAATATTTACAGGGTGCATACAGTAAATTGGCCTGGACGGGCCTGGCGAGCACGAGGGCATCGGATGCAGTGGATCGGCTTCGACCGTCGTGGAAGCGTCTCGAAAGCAGCAGCAGGCCTCTGGGTCTGAGCGAATGGGCCTGATCGTCATGGGACAGCAAAAAAAGCGCCGTTGCCGGGGATCGAACCCGGGTCACCCGCGTGACAGGCGGGAATACTTACCACTATACTACAACGACTTTGATGTTCCCAATCCTCAGAATAGGCTACATAAATGGATGTGCTGATTTGGCAGATGGCAATGCACTGTGTTGTTCCTTGTCAGAAGTTTATGATCTTAACGCATTGAAGGTCACAGAAGTATGAGAGCTGGCACAATCCTCCATTAATTAAAAAATATTTAAAGATGAAGAAGAATGAGTTGTTGCAGTACTTAGCTGTTAGCTGTTAGCAGTTAGCAGCATGACCTGATCCATTGGTGGCAATGGCATATATATTCTCCTGCTTGTCCACCATTTTGGTTCTCTCTGTCACGGGCATATGCACAGCCTTCAAATTCATATTTTTGCCAAGACCAAGTCCTTTTTGGCTTTAGATACAATACAATATCGTAAAGTGAGCAAAGATTAACTTTTATTTTGTTCATTGCTGATCTCATGCTATCTTTGTTGCTGACCTAGTTTTTTTAGTTAGTAAGCTGAACTATGTTAGAGTGGAGTAAGCTGATAGCTTAGCAAGCACATTTGCTTGTGTGTTGTACTGTCCTTGTTCTAGGTAATCCTTGTTACCTTTGGCCCTGGATTTGTTACTCAGTGAACTTGTAAAACTGTAATGACTAGATGGTGATGCTGATATTAGTCTGAGTTGTTAGCTCAATTTATCATATCATGCTCGATGCAAAACAAAAGTGACGATGCTAACTCTTGTCGATATCTCTACATTGGTATCTAGAGGATATATTATATTGCCTGATGCTTTTTCTTCTTTCTTTTTGCAGGATCAAACACCAAGCATGTGGACACATGTCACAATTTTATCAAATAGAAGCTGGAGAGAACGGGGCAGTGGCCCAACGATTAGGAGCGCAGCGTGCGAACCTAGCAACCTGGGTTCGAGTCCCGTCGCGGTTGGATTTCGGGAATTCTCACGAGGGTGATTCCTTCTATAAAAAATACCACCAATGGCTAGTCCTGGTAGGTCTTGTTTTAAATAGAAGCTGGATAGAGGAACAATATACATGCTATAAGTGAGTTCATCTAGCCAAGTCACTCATGTTCCTACAAAAAGATTGACGGGAAAAATGTTTTATGTTTTATGCAGTAAGATGTTTCTTTATGATATATTTCCTAAGTTTTCAATTTCTTAAGGGGGAGGTGTATAGTGATGCGTGAATATGTAGTTTCATAGAGACGGTAATGTAAGATCCTGATGGATAAATCCTGAATTTTCTTTGCTCATGTCATCCTCTCCACTCCACCCCTAAAATTAACAAACAATTTCTAATCCATTAATGACAGCCAGTTAACATCTATCTCTAGACAAGATTGTGCTAAACCGTCTAAATGAAGCAGGCCCAAGTACAGGTTATTCGACAAGCAGGACCAATCATAACCCCAACATGCAGACCATGCCAACATGTTGCCAGACACAACAAGCAACTCGATGATCATGATGCATTCTCTTAGATAGTTGAAATGCGAGGTGAGCTAGGTGTGATAGTGGTTCAACTGGATCGCCGGCGAGGCGAGCCAGAGCTGCATCAACGGTGCCCATGGCCCATGGGCGGTCTCATGGCTGGGCTTTTGCCGACTCAGATGGAAGCAACTTCTAAGTACTCCTGCAATCCCATCCATGGGTACCTTCCCTCCATCACCGGGTCCAAATGGAGGAGGCTTGGGTAAAAATGAAGTTGGAAAGGAAGAAGATAAATGATGACATCATTGTTGCCCACACGTGGGATTTGAGAACCTCTTGGATGATGATAGGGCAAAGTGGATAAGGCACATGAAGAAGAAGATTGCCGAGCGCGACCTTGGCAACAATTGGTTCATTCTTGTATCAGTTATTGTATGAATTTTTTAATTATTTCGTGTGTTGAGTTTGGTTTGTATCGGTTAAGACTTATTTTGAATTCACATGTATGGATTTTGTGATTGACGATTGCATGTCTTTGCAAAAATCTGAGGAAAATATTTCCGGGTTACGTTGGAGAGCACAACAGTTTGGGGTTATCTGGACTGTCTCCACCAGACACGTCTGGACGTGTCCGCGGCCAGATAGAGCGCATAATTTACCTAGTCTGGTTGGAGATGCTCTCACATCGCACCACATAGTATGGGGAAGGAATTATGAACTCGGAGCATTTAACTCTTTAGAGCTGAGTTAAATACATGGCGTAACCATAAACTTGTACTTTATGTGCAAATAACCCCATAAAACTGCAAAGTGGGGGTGGGGTCACCCTTAAACTTGTATTTCGGTGCAAAGTACCAGATTAATCCTAATATGCATAGTCAGCTGCCACGCTGGATTGTTTGGGCCTATAAGTTTGCATAAAAAAGCTAAGCCTTGATGAAAAATTATCTTTTGGTCTAGCCTAAGTTAGGCCAGAAAAAGTGTCAAAACGTTTAGACCGAATCATTTTTTATTTGTATTTTGAATTTGTTTTTATTCTAAATCGTTGAGTGCTCGACAACCTAGCATAGCACTCTGGCAAGCGTTGCACGCATCCATATGGCTATTTTGCTGAAAAGTGCCACTTTCACGTGATGGTCCTCGCTTCAGTTAAAACAGAAATAAAACAAATTGGTCCCAGGCCGATTCCTATGATGTCCTTCTCTGTCGACTCGCTCCCGACGCTCTAGCGGGATCAGCCATGCACGCCGCCGTGGAGCACTGCAAGCCGTCGTGGAGAAGTTAATTGCTGAGTTCCACAAGAGAGTGATCAAGGCGCTCGACGTTTTGCAACGCGGCACGCGACATTGTCGATCAGGGTTCGACGCTTAGAGCAACTAATAACCACTAAGGTGTCTGTGTTGTTCGCACACGAGTAGAGGAGATCCATGAGGGAGAGCTCCGCTGTGCCCGCATATACGATATCTGACCTCTACGTCCTCCTCGTCGACGTCGCTAACGAGGCCAAACATGTCGCATTCTTCGTTGCCTCCATGGGCCGGGCACGAGGGAGGACCGGCCTGACCCGGTGCCGTCATTGCAGCTCCTCAGCATGTGACGTTTCAGTCGTCATCGTGACATACGTGCGATGATGGTGCCCTCCTCCTAGTCGCGGACATGTTCGACGCGATGAGTGTCGTGTGGGAGCAGATCATAGGGCTGACTCAACTTTCTAGGTGAGACTAGAAGACGAAATATAAAATTAAAAGAAAAGACAGCGGGAACGTTTGATAATTTCTTCCAATCAAACTTACCCTAAAGCAAAAGATTTTTTTATCGAGACTCTTTTTTCTTTTGCAAAATTACAGGCCGAATCTCTCCGACTCGCAGCTAATTGTGCGAATTTGGTCTAATCTGATGTTTTTACACCGTAATACAAGTTATCGAGACTCTTTTTTCTTTTGCAAAATTACAGGCCGAATCTCTCCGACTCGCAGCTAATTGTGCGAATTTGGTCTAATCTGATGTTTTTACACCGTAATACAAGTTCAAGGGTCACCCCACCCCACTTTGCATATTTATGGGCATTTGCACATTCAGGACAAGTTTGTGGGTGCCCCACGCATTGAACTTCTTGAGGAGCTGTTCTCAAAAAAAAAAAAAAACTTCTTGAGGAGCTCTTTAACTGGGCCTAGCTAGCCACTAGCAAGTGCGAGTCACAATTCGGCCCACTAGGCTCACCTGTAATCGGGACCTATATAACTCTTCACAAGTTCCTTCTCCCTCGCATCCTCTGCAGTCTGCACTGCGCCGCCTCCTTTCCGTTCCCCATTTCATTCGATCCTCCGCTGCTTCTCTCCTGCGATTTTTCTTGGACGCTCCTCTGTCATTGCGTGCGTCTGTGTTGGCGTTGCCTGTGCTTCTTATAGGAAAATGTTGTTGTTCGTGTGGCAGTGAGGAGACATTGAAAGGCCGGTCTTACGGCTGCCTCCCTGGACGAAAACGAATTGGTTCTTGCCATTGTTCTTCGTCCTAGGATGGTAGTAGCGTGATGTGATTCGAATCGGCGAAAGGTTTATCTCTGAGCCGCCATTGTTACCCAGATCTTGGTTCTTTGGTGTCTTTTCGATCTCTGTTTCGTCTTTTGCCATCCACATATCTTTGGCTGGCTACACCACTTCATCTTCTCTTTAGTTGCTGTCGATGCGTATGTTCTTTCTTGCGTCGCTGTTCTTTGTGCAGATTCGTACGGTTTTTTGGACAGTGACGAAACGATGTGCACTAGAACTCGGTGCCGTGCGGCGGTGGTGAACTGGTGATTGTCACCGGAGAAGATGACAGACAGTAGTAGACACGGCTCTACAGCTCAACTGGCTTTGTGCATCTTAGCTTACAACTCAACTGCTCGCTAGGAAACGATCTAGGTGAAACATAGCCTGACAGAACGAACCATACTTACTAACTACATACTGTACTGAACATATTGTTTACGACTGAAACTTGTACATGTTGAATTGCAAAAATTATTCTTTTTTGTGTGTACAAGATCGTGTCACCAATCTGAGAATCCCTTGCAGAGACATAGTCTGATCATACACATTCTAGGCGACTTCTGAAATTTTCAGTCAAACAACAGATTACAAGATAGTGGCAATACATCGATGCCAAATCCTGAAACACCAGGATAGGCAACGATCAAGGATAGCTGTCCGAAACCATAAACAAAGCTGGGGAGCACCCACAGATTCTCCAGCTGAGAGTAATGGCCATCATCCCTGTGTGGTCTGGCCAGACTACATGAAATGGCTCTAGTTGTACTAGGAATTGGCTGACAGATCTCGATCTCAGCCCAAGGTTCCTCAGAATCTTCAAGCGGTCTCGCGATATAAATGCAGTTGCTCTTTCCTCCCCATCTCTCTGGGTTCATGCAAGAAAATGTAGGGTTCTTCCGATCAAAGGTGATAAAGAGTGCCCAATTCGTCAGTGCATACTGAAAGGTCAACCATGATGAGCATGTTGCCGCAGACCACCAATCATGGTTTGAAATGGAGACCTACAACCACGTCTTCTTCACACACAACTACTACTTCCTGAAACTGTGGCAACAAGCTTATGGTGTGGAGCCTCTGAAGGAAGTCAATGGCGAACATTTGACCTTTAAAGGACACGATCTAAAGGATGCGTACACCATCAAATGCAAATGGGAGCTCGACCCACGAGTTTGTTCCAAAGTTCCACTGGATCATTGATGTCTCCGAACAAAGGAGGAGAAGTGAATTGTGTGAATTGAGCGGAGCTGTAAGAATCCCGTAGTAGTAGTTGTCGCCGGATTCAAGTTTCAGAGTTTTAACCTTAGTCCCGGTGTACGCATCGGCAAGGAGGCAATACGTCTCACTGGAGAAGATAAGATACCCGTACGAGGATCCTAAATATCGAGCTGAACTCGGAGCATTTTGCGATGCCAAACATCGAGGGACAAAGCTGTCCTGGCGGGATCAGCAAGCTGCCATTTGCATTTTGACTAAAGGATGTGCAGAACACTGCTACTCTGACTCTTGAGCAATCAAAACATTAGAGGGAAACCTCATATATTTGTCATGAGTGCATCGCAGCTGTGACATTATTGTTGCTGCTCAACCTAGCCTTTACAATATTGATGAAACATATACGATCTTTGGCATGATCTCACTACTGTTATAGCTAATTATTCTTTAAAGTCAATGAAAAAGAAGAGTGTATTAGAGAGTTTTAGGTTATCTCAGTGGGTGTTTTTAATGAGTTACCCTGAAACTATGCTTGTTTAAACATGCTCTTGCATTCTTAATATGATGAATATAATCTTCCTAAATGTTCCTTGGCAGACAAGTGTTTTCTACAAGAAGTAGAATAATTGTTACAACTCTAAATGTCCCTGTTAATATGAGTCTTACCTTATTTGTCTTGGCTTACCAAAACTCTTATAATATCTTGTTGTCACACTATTTGTACTAAGTTTTCAGTTGAACAAAGGGTGAGCCATCAGATTACTACTAATCGTAACTGAACTAAACTTCTTGTTATTTCGGTTCAAACACTGAGTTCCTTATGATTTATTTACTTGTTCGGTACGATCAAGGTTTAATCTTGGCAATGTTGATGCCTGTAAAATATACGCATCTTTATTCATGTTTAAACCGTATCTTTGTCATTAATTTGACGCGATATGAACTACCTGCCATTAATCACTAATGAGCAAATCAAATGCAAATCTCTTTGTCATAATTTTACCTACAGTTTTGGACGTGCAAATCACTGAATATCGGGACTAGACGGAAGGAAAGGATCAAAGTAGTAAACACCAAGTCAAGCTGCCTTTGCAGCACACTTAAGGAGCAGGGCATGGTGACATGCGACCGTAACAGCCATCGTACCGTGCGCCGTTGCGACCGTCAGATCAAACCGACCTAAAGTCATCAAACGGTGCATAGCTAATTTGCGAAGGAAAGCCTCCGAAACCTAATCCCGTCCGCTGCCATTATAAAAGGGGAAGTGCCTTTAAAAGAAAAGAAAACCCAGGCATTTTTCAAAGTGCCTCTATATGTTTTTTTGGGAACGTTTATGAAATGTCTCTTTTAAGATTTTGAGGGATTCCCCTAAGTGCCTCTTATATAGATATGACATTTTGGGGCATTTTTTCGAAGTGCCATAAGTACTTGTAAAGGCACAGATAAAGGTGATAATTCTAAAAGTGTTCCAAATTGTCTTTCGAGACACAAAATTCAAATTTAGGGCACTGCAAAATGCCTGAAATACTCTACCGTGATGTAGTGTAACATGCATGGCTTAGCCAGGTAGATAGCTTCCCCCGAAAACAATAAGCTTGTACTACACATACAATTTGTCATTTGATAGCTCATCTTTGGATCGCCATGAATCGTCGGCAAGCTCTAGCTAGCCAGCAAGCATCTTCATTAGTACAATCGATTTGGATTTCTAAGCAAAGATTATGCAACTAGCAACTGGCCTGTAGGGTCTTGTTTATTTGTTCCTCGACGTCTTAGCTACTCCCTCCATTCCGAATTATGAGATGTTTTAGCTTTTTTCACATGCATCTAGACGTATTTCAGTGCATAGGTTCACTGATTTTAGTTCATATGTAGTTCACATTCAAAAAGCTAAACATCATATAATTTGAAACGTAAGGAGTAGTTAGCAATGGATGAAAGTGAATAAAGGGCTTATACAGTCATCAACTATAGCTATAAATAGGCCCATACAAAAATAAGAGCAACTTGGTTTTCGGTTCCTGTAAAATAATTGCGTGATACGTTGGCATCTATAAAATATTAGCACTCTCAAATTTGAACTAATTAGGAAAGCACGATTGAACTTGGATCCGTCTCGACCGATGGATGAAGGGGCAAGAGACTTCACAAATGACAAAGTGTACAAGTTCTTTCTTTATGTGAAGCACGTTTCAAATCCCCACACCATGCATCTAGTCAAGTCTTTCTTTCACATTCTGGTAGCTCAAATGCAGCTCACATATCCAGATAAATTAGAAGATGCTGGTACTATCACAAGCATGCAGCAGGTAATCGTTTAAGTCTAAATTGATTGTTGTTGTTGCATAAGTCGAGACTGTAATGAATTTAAGAAAATCAGAACGAGAGTTATAAAAACATCTAGAAACAGTCGGATGAACTATATGCTGATAAATGATGAGACCAAGGCTTGCTAGCTGCGATTTAGTACCTAATAGTTTTAACTGAGTTTGGTTGATTCTGATTTGATTACTGAAATGGCCAGATAATTCTTAAGTTTTGCTGCTGCTGCTGCTGCTGTATCGGAGCAACGCGAAAGGCCGAGTGACTCTAAAAGATCAATCGACCTAGCTAGGTTCATCATTGCCTCTAAAAATCAATCTAACTTCCAAGGTTGATCCTCGTAAACAAAGACGTACTCCCCCGTTCCGGAATATATGACGTTTAAGATTTTCCGACAAACTGCAAAAACGTGCAACTTGACATATTTACCCCTGTCCAAAACTGGTGCGTGTCGCCAGCCAGGTACACATAACACAGATTATCAATTCGCGAAGTGGTACACAGAGATACAAGGTTTTGGGAGGACACTTGGTTGGGTGATTCCCCATTAATGAACCAATATCCATTATTATATAACATTGTGCAGCACCAGCATGTTTCGGTTCATGATGTACTTCACAATGTGCCTCCACTAAACTTAGGTTTTAGAAGGGCCCTTGTTGGGAATAAATGGGATATGTGGTCTCATTTGTGCCTAAGATTAATGGAAGTAACGTTGACTGATGTCCCTGATATCTTTATTTGGAAATTGACTCAGAATAGACAATTTACAGTGAAATCTATGTATGAGGACCTAATGAATGGACATACTAGATATTTACAAAAGTATCTTTGGAAATTAAAAATACCGCAAAAAATCAAAATATGTATGTGGTTTCTTCATAGAAAGGTCTTGTTAACGAAAGATAATCTTGCCAAGAAGAATTGGCACGGTAGCTCACATTGTTCTTTTTGTGGGAGTGATGAGAGTATCGAACATTTTTTTATTTCTTGTCCTTTTGCGAAACTTGTGTGGCGTGTTGTATTTTGTACTTACCATATTCCTCCTCCTACTAATGTCACAAATATGTTTGGGAACTGGTTGCGTGGGATGAACAAAAAGATCAAAGATAGGATTCGTATAGGCGTTTTAGCTATTTGTTGGTCTATTTGGAATTGTAGGAACAATCTTGTTTTTAACCGGAAAGATACATTTCATGTCTTACATGTTATTCATATGGCGGTGCACTGGATCAAGTTATGGGCTTTCCTGCTTCCTTCGGACCAGCGGGACCTTATGTTTGCTAGGTGCACGAGACTCCTAATGGTGGCACATGATTTTTTCTCCGGCATACGTGGCAACATATTAGTCGACTTTCGTAGCTGTGCTTTACTTTGTCGGTGTCAGTTGAGGCATGTCTCAATCTTTGGTGTTTCCTGAGATGTAAACTCGAATAATATATGCTCAAAATTAGTAATAATCGGCTGTGTGCATCACTCGATGCAGAGGCTGGGATCACTAGTAGAAAAACTACCTTTCGTCCAGAGCCGAATCGGCCATTAATCCCGGTTCAGTGAAAAACCGGGACCAATGCCTGGCACTGGTCCCGGTTCGAGCTGCCAGGGCATTGGTCCCGGTTCGGTTGGGGACATTGGTCCCGGTTCGTGCCACGAACCGGGACCAATGCTCCAGTGCCGGACACGTGGCGTGCCGCGGAGCTTTGGTCCCGGTTCGTGGCACGAACCGGGACCAATACCCCTCCCCTGCCTATAAATAACCCACCCCCTCTCTCTCTCCTCTTTTTTTTTCTGGTTGGATTGGTGGGAAGTGGGTGCTAGTTTTTTTTCCTTTGCCACGCACAAGATGTGTTCGATGAAATGCCCGAGCCACACTTAAGTTCACACAAGATGATATCCTCGGCCGAGGTTAGCAACTTTATCCTTTTCATCTGTAATTGATACAGAAATATTGCACGTGTCGATGTACGGTGGTCATTTCACTATTCAAGATGTTATTGTAATGGTATTTGATAAACTTAATTATATGATGCAGATGGATGCACGGATGCGATGGATGTACGGCGAACGACGCAGTTCCGAGTTTATTGCAGGCCTGCATAAATTTCTCGAAGTGGCTGAGGCAAACAAAGTGGATAATTTTATGCCTTGTCCATGTGAGAAGTGTCGGAACGTCAGGGAGTACTCTGACCCGAGAACCATTCAAGACCACGTGATTCGGAGAGGTTTCATGCCCAGCTATAATTGTTGGACCAAGCACGGAGAAAGAGGGGTTAGGATGGAAGACAATGAAGAAGAGGAGGATGATGACAACTATCCTATGTTCCCTGAGGAATGCGGTGATACTGTAATGGAAGACGTTGAAGAAGAAGGAGGTGAACATCGGGCATCAGATGAGCCCGCTGATGGTCTTGGTGGGGTCATTTCTGATGCAAAGCGAGAATGCGATACAGAAAAGGAGAAGCTAAAGTTGGAGGCCATGCTAGAGGATCACAAAAAGTTGCTGTACCCAAATTGCGAAGATGGCAGCACAAAGCTCGGTACCACACTGGAACTGCTGAAATGGAAGGCAGAGACTGGTTGTTCTGACAAGGGATTTGAGAAGTTACTGAAAATAATGAAGCCGAAGCTTCCAAAGGATAACGAATTGCCCGAGACTACATACGAAGCAAAGAAGGCTATCTGCCCTCTAGGATTAGATGTGCAGAAGATACATGCATGCATTAATGACTGCATCCTGTACCGCGGTGAGGAGTACGAGAATATGGATAAATGCCCGGTATGCAATGCACTGCGGTACAAGATCAGACAAGATGACCCTGGTGATGTTGAGTGCGATGACGAGCCCCCCGGAAGAGGGTTCCTGCTAAGGTGATGTGGTATGCTCCTATAATACCACGGTTGAAACGTCTGTTCAGAAACAAAGAGCATGCCAGGTTGTTGCGATGGCACAAAGAAGAGCGTAAGAAAGACGGGAAGTTGAGACACCCCGCCGATGGGTCCCAGTGGAGAAAAATCGACAGAGAGTTCCCGACATTTTCAGATGACGCAAGGAACTTAAGATTTGGTCTAAGTACAGATGGCTTTAATCCTTTTGGGGAGCAGAGCTCCAGTCATAGCACTTGGCCCGTGACTCTATGTATCTACAACCTTCCTCCTTGGTTGTGCATGAAGCGAAGTTCATTATGATGCCAGTGCTCATCCAAGGCCCGAAGCAACCCGGCAACGACATTGATGTGTACCTAAGGCCATTAGTTGATGAACTTTTGCAGTTGTGGTCCGAACCAGGTGTACGTGTGTGGGATGAGCACAAACAACAGGAATTTGACCTACGAGCGTTGTTGTTCGTAACCATCAATGATTGGCCTGCTCTTAGTAACATTTCAGGACAGTCAAACAAGGGATACAATGCATGCACGCACTGTTTAGATAAGACTGAAAGTATACATTTGGGAAACAAGAACGTGTACCTGGGGCATCGTCGATTTCTTCCGAACAGTCATGCCGTAAGAAAGAAAGGCAAGCATTTCAACGGTGAGGCAGATCGCCGGAAGAAGCCTAACCTCCCTGATGGTGATGTTATATATGACATGGTCAAGGATTTAGAAGTAATCTTTGGAAAGGGTCCTGGCAGTCTATCTGTTCCGAATGACGCTGACAACCACGTACCCATATGGAAGAAGAAATCTATATTTTGGGAGCTACCCTATTGGAAAGTCCTAGAGGTCCGGTCTTCAATCGACGTGATGCACGTGACGAAGAATCTTTGCGTGAACCTGCTAGGCTTCCTGGGCGTGTATGGGAAGACAAAAGATACACCAGAAGCACGGGAGGACCAGCAACGTATGAAAGACCCATACAACAAGCAGACGGATAAAGGGCGTCAATACTTAAGCAGCTACGCTCTTACCAAAGCAGAGAAGGAAATCTTTTTTGAATGCCTGAGCAGTATCAAGGTCCCGGCTGGCTTCTCGTCAAATATAAAGGGAATAATAAATATGGCAGAGAAAAAATTCCAGAACCTGAAGTCTCATGATTGCCACGTGATTATGACGCAGTTGCTTCCGGTTGCATTGAGGGGGCTTCTACCGGAAAATGTTCGAGTACCCATTGTGAAGCTATGTGCATTCCTCAATGCAATATCTCAGAAGGTCATCGATCCAGTAACTCTACCAAGTTTACAGAAGGCTGTGGTCCAATGTCTTGTCAGCTTCGAGTTGGTGTTCCCCCCATCATTCTTCAATATTATGACGCATCTCCTGGTTCACCTAGTCGACGAGATTGCCATTCTCGGTCCTGTATTTCTACACAATATGTTCCCCTTCGAGAGGTTCATGGGAGTCTTGAAGAAATATGTTCATAACCGTGCTAGGCCAGAAGGAAGCATCTCAAAGGGCTATGGAACAGAGGAGGTCATTGAGTTCTGTGTTGACTTTATTCCTGACCTTAAGCCGATTGGTGTTCCTGAATCGCGGCATGAGGGGAGACTGAGTGGAAAAGGCACGCTAGGAAAGAAAGCACTGATATGTAGGGACGGGCATTCTTTAACTCAAGCACACTACACAGTTCTACAAAGTTCCACCTTCGTGGCTCCGTATATCGAGGAACACAAGAATTATGTACGCTCCAAGAACCCGGGGAGGCTGACTCCTGGATTAAAGAAAAACACATGGAGACTTTCGGCAGTTGGTTGCGATTACAGCTCATGAATGACACCACTGTCGGAGATCAGCTCTACTTGTTGGCCGCGTCACCATCTTCGACTGTATTGAATTTCCAAGGGTACGAGATAAATGGGAATACATTTTACACGATCGCCCAAGATAAAAAGAGCACCAACCAAAACAGTGGTGTCCGCTTTGATGCAACAGACGAGAATGGGCAAAAGGACACATACTATGGTTACATAGAGGAGATATGGGAACTTGACTATGGACCTACTTTTAAGGTCCCTTTGTTTCGGTGCAGTTGGGTCAACATGAAGGGAGAAGGGATAAAGGTAGACCAGCTGTACGGAATGACAACAGTGGATCTCAAGAATCTTGGTTGTTACAGGAACGAACCATTCGTCCTAGCCAATGATGTGGCTCAGGTTTTCTATGTGAAGGACATGTCCTCCAGACCGAAAAAAAGAAAAAAATAAGCAAACGAATACATCAGACGATGAGCCAAAGCGTCACATAGTTCTTTCAGGGAAAAGAAACATCGTGGGAGTCGAGGACAAGACAGACATGTCAGCAGATTATGATAAGTTTGATGAAATTCCGCCCTTCACAGTGAAAACTGACCCAAGCATCCCGTTAAATAATGAAGATGCTCCATGGTTACGGCCGAAGCGATCATAGGCCAGGGACATACGCGAAGAAGGGTTCATGGCATTTATGTAAATCAATGTAATGTATTAAACCTTTATGTGATGTGTAGTAATGTATTAAACCTTTATGTGGTGAAAACCATAATACACGAAATGGGAGTTTCCACCTAGAAGAAATGGGTTATATCACATGTGAGTTTTCTTTTTTGTTTTCTGTTAATTAATTGCATGACGACCGGTGAAACACGCGTGGTAGGTGGTTGTCGGCTCCCACACCTCCCGTGGGAACCTCTCAAACCTCAGCTTCGTTAGGTACAGCCTTCAGAAGAAAACTCCAACGTCTTACACGCGCTCGAAAAAGTTGGAACAAAACACACGGTTCCCCCTGCATACAGCCCGACGGTGGCTCGTGAGTGCCCGCATATCAAATGCACCGTAGGACGTAGCTAGGGAACCCGAATGTTTTGTGTTTGAGCGCCACTTCGATCCAAGCAGCGGTAAGACGTCTCTGATGATCTACAACCGTCCGGCAAGACATCTCTGATGATCTGCAACCGTTTGGAACGGTCGCAGGTCATCAGAGACGTCTTGCCGCTGGTTGCCCAAAGATGCCTCTCCGAGTGACGCTGGAATGTTTTGTGTGAGTGAGTGACGCTGGAATTCCGGAGGGGGGCTATATATAGGGTACGTGTGCTTCTTTAGTCCCGGTTGGTAACACCAACCGGGTCATGTGGCTCACGAAGTGGTCGTGATACTGCTGATCCAACAGCTCACAATCCCTCAAAAGAAACACACCCCTGATCCAACGTCTCACAAGCGCTTGAAAGAAACACACGATCCGTGTGCTTCTTTAGTCCCGGTTGGTAACACCAACCGGGTCATGTGGCTCACGAAGTGGTCGTGATACTGCTGATCCAACAGCTCACAATCCCTCAAAAGAAACACACCCCTGATCCAACGGCTCACAAGCGCTCGAAAGAAACACACGATCCGTGTGCTTCTTCCTTATTGGTGGGATTCTCACTATATATATGTAGTCATGCATGGCCTCCATTGGCATAGCACATCTAAACTCATATCTGCAACCTCATCACTCTCCCATGGCTTCCACCGTACCCACTCTAACCTACTCGGAGGCGGAGGCGCTTTGCGCCTCGAACTACCCTGCCCGCCCGGCTACGACGTCCCCGCCGGCTGGAGGCTGAGCACCGGAGGCGTGCCGGTCCCTCCTGTCCCTCAAGGTTTGGCGCGCCGGGCGGCCATCACGAACCACTACTACCTCGAGCTCACTCCGGCGCAGCGGATGGATCCCCGCTGGCATCCCGACTACCGCCCGACTTGGGACGCCTTCTTCATCAATCGGCGTGAGAGGGCGCTCGCCAGGTACGAGGAGGACGGCCCGCCTCCTTCGAACTTCAACGAGGCCGGCCGTCGGCTGTGGTGGAGCGGCCGGACTCTCCAGAGCGTCATGAACTACATCACGGCCGGCGATAACCCCCGCCTGCGCTACCCTCGCTTCCAGTCCAGGCGAGCGCCGCCCGACGACAGCGACGACGACGACGGCGACTACGACGACTACGAGGACGAGTATTATAGGCCTAGGCAGGAGTATGACTAACCTGAGCCACATCGTTGGTTAGGACAAATGGTTCGTCTATGTACGACGACGATCGTGTAAAATGTTTGTCTATCTACGACGACGATCGTGTAAAATGTATTCTTTATCTCTGCATTTCCAACTAATGATCTTTAGCATCTGAATAAGTAATCTGGTTTTGAGTTAGTTATGCAAAAGATAAATGAATTAATAATTTTTATCTGGTTTCTTCTGCATTTTACAACACCAAACATTCATCTTACAAATATAGGTTCACTGAAATTGTTCTGCATTTACTTCTGCTTACGGATTATTTGTCGAATTTCGACTTACGGATTTAAAGATATGAATTTATCCATATTAAATTGAAAATGACAATAATAATGTAAAATTGATTTTGGATTATTTATACAAATTCAAACACTTTTCACGTTGAAAGTTTTGTCAATTCAAAATATGCAATAAAGTTAATGCATTTTTAATTGAAAATGGCAAAATGGTTAATAGTTTGTATAGTTAGAATAATTATTTTAGAAAACAGAAAATGGTTTTGGATTGTTTATTCAAATTTAAACACTTTTCATGTTGAAAGTCTTTTCAGATTCAAAACCATGTGAAATTCATATTCAAACACCTAAATAAGAAAAAAAAGGCGGGAACAACATTCAGAACTGAAAAGTTTGAAATAATTTTGAAAAAGGACTCTTTGGTCCCGGTTTATACGAAGAACCGGGACCAATGAGTCCATATACGCGCGAGCGAATCTGGCATTAACTGACCAACTCATTGGTCCCGGTTCCTCCCACGAACCGGGACCAAAGAGGCATTGGTCCCGGTTCGTGGCAGCAACCGGGACCAATGATGCCTGCTATATCTGTCTCCGCCTCTTCTCCTTCCTCATTCATCTCCAAAAATCGATGAAGACACGGGCGCACGACGGAGCGACACCACGCCGTCAGGCTGCCCGACCTCCGCGCCGCCCCACGCCGCACCCCGCCGCCGCCGTCGACGTCCGCGGCGCCCTCGATGCCCGCGCCGCGCCGCCCGCCCGTGCTGCGGAGAGAAGAGCCCGACGCCGGCCGCGCGCCCGCCCCCGGCCGGAGAACTACTGCATTCCGACGCCGCCGGCGCGCGCCCGCACACCGGCCTCCACGAGCGCCCTCGACGCCCGGCCGCGCCCTCCACGGCCACGCCCTCGACGCCGGCCGCGCCCTCCACTCCCCCGCTCGCGCCGCCCCCTCTCGGTGAGGGTAATTTAGAAGAAATTCAAAATTGCTATTTTTCTATTAGAGATGTGTGAATAAATTAGAGATGTACAAATGTATGAATTAGAGATGTACAAATTAAATGTATGAATTAGAAATTCAAAATTGCTATTTTTTAATTTTTTCTATTAGAGATGTGTGAATAAATTAGAGATGTACAAATGTATGAATTACTATTTTCTATTAGAGATGTGTGTATAAATTAGAGATGTGTGAATAAATTAGAGAAGTTTTACTATTTTCTATTTTTTACTATTTTCTATTAGAGATGTACAAATGTATGAAATGCCAATAAATAAGATGAACAATACTAAGTTTAGAAATTCAAACCTAAAGGATTTTTTGCTTAGGTTTAGAAATTCAAACACTTAGTATTTTTTGTGTTAGGGAAAAAAATTGTGTTAGGAAAAAAAAATTGTGTTAGGAATTGTTAGTACTGTGTTAGGAAAAAAATTGTGTTAGGAAAAAAATTTGTGTTAGTAATTGTTAGTACTGTGTTAGGAAAAAAATTTGTGTTAGGAATTGTTAGTACTATGTTAGGAAAAATTAAGAAATAGCTTGTTTAAGAATATTTAAAGTGTTAGCAAAATTTATGTGTTAGCAAAATTAGCAAATTAAGGTGTTAGATGTATCTTGACATATGGAACAAGTTACCCAACTAAAGTTTTGTGCATTGTTCTTAATTTGCAGAAACTATGGAACGAGACGAAAATCAGGAAAACATCCTCGAGGATATAATCCGCGGGCCGGAAGATGTTGGCGATGTCACCTCGCAGTTTTTGAACAACTCCGGTGAGGGAGATGAGTCTCTCAACCGAAGAGACGGCTCCGGTGAGGTAGAACCCGACGGCGGGTGAGGGAGAACCCGACGGCTGGGGTGAGGGAGAAGTCGGCGAGGAAGAAGCCGACGAGGGAGAAGCCGAAGGCTCCGGTGGAACATTAAATGTTGCAAACTCCGGCGAGGTGCATATACATATATTAATGAAGCCGAAGATTGTATTAATTAAGCCTCTGCTGTCTATATACATATATTAACGCTCTTTCTTCTTTTAGCCCTCCGGATCGAGCAAATCTTCTGTAAGGACAAAACGAGGCCCAGCCAAAAAGTTGGGCGACCAAGAAAGGTACAGGATCGAAAAGTCGCTGAAGACGGCACACCGACTGCTCCCCCTGGTGTTAAAAATAAAATGGTAAAGCAATGCGGAGTTCTTGTTAGGGACTACATCCCGATCACCGTTCGAGAATGGCATCAGCCAAAGGAGGGAGGAGTAAGATATGTCGGCGAGGAGGGCAAAGAAAGACTTTGGAGAAAGCTCATGCTTAATTTCACCCTGGCGCCAGAGGTGGATCCAGATGAGGAGGATCCAAATGAGGCAGAAAAGATTGCCCGGAAAAACATGGAGCAAAAAGTCAGGGACTGGGCTCTTAAGAAGATGGCCGAGCTATTCAAGAACTGGAAGAAAAGATTGAACACGAGTTTGTCCAGAAAAATAAGACTCCAGACTTCGATAAAGGGTATGAGAAGATAAGGGACTACTGGGAAGAATTTGTGGCGTACAAGAAATCGGAGGAAGCTCAGGAAAAGTCTGCAAAAAATAAGGCAAATGCTGCTAAAAAGATCTACCACCATACTATGGGGGCTGGTGGCTACGCTTTTAGCATGCCTAAGTGGGAGAAACTTGAGGCGGACCTGCTGGCTAAAGGGATCACTCCAGAGCCACTCGCATGGATCGAACGGGCAAGAAATTGGTTTTACGGGCATGGGGGCACGTTGGACGCAGAAGGGAAGTGCATATATAACAGAAGACACAAAGATAATCCCCTACTACCCATCGAAGGCATTAGAAATGCAGTAAAGGATGTTGCAGAGGGACGGTTCATTCCCGATAGAGAGGATGACGAGCTCACACGCGCCCTTGGGAATAAGGAACACGACGGACGGTTACGAGGCGTACCAGGCTCCAAGCCCAAGACAATTGCGATTCCCGAGCACAGGAAGAAATTTCCTGATAGAAGCCATCAGAGGAGAAAGGAAAGGGAGGCAATGGAAGCACGCGCTGCTGCAGACCGGCTGCGTAATATAGAAGAAGAATTAAAGCGGCAGAAGGATCAAATTGCCGCACTTAGCCAGCAAGGTACTAGCGGCCAATCTCAGCGGCACATGGTAGAAGCTGCATGCGATGGTACCGGCGGCCCATCGAATCGGAAAAGCAGCGTGGCTTCCACGGAGCTCCAGGATGGTACTGATGATGCAGTGACGGTGGCTCCACTTCGTCGCTACCCAGTGGATGATATCACGGAGAGCACACCTTGTGAGATGCATGTGAAAGTTTTTAACTTAACCATGAAGGTGGCGGTCGGCTATGTCGTACCAATTGGACCTAATCCAACTTACCATTTCTCTCCGGTTCCAAATGGCTACGCTGTTGTCGCGGTGGATGAAGTGATGAAAGATTTTGAGGAGCTGAAGCTGGAACACCCTGCAGGTGAAGATGGGGAGGTGCTTGAACTTGGAGAAGCCAAGAAAGCGACCATTCTATGGCCAAAGGAATTCATCGTGCTTCCGAACTGGCAGCCAAGGCCATCGACTCCTCACCAGTCTCCAGCGCAACAGTCCTCTTCACCGCCTCAGCATTCTCCAGCGCAACAGTCCTCTTCACCGCCTCACCAGTCTCCAGCGCAGCCGTCTCCGCCGCCGCGTCAGCCGTCTCCGCCCACCGCTCGTACTATGAGGGGTAAGCGATCACCGAAACGTAAAAGGTCGCCCCTCCCAAAAGTACCTCATAAGAATCTTCCCATTAGACCTTATGACAGGACTGTAGCGGAAAACGCCGCGGAGGTGGCTGCCTACAATAAGGCTTTTTTTGCACCAAAAAAGCCCGAGCAAAAGCCGGTATACGATGAAAAATCCAAAAAGTGGGAAAGTCCTTCCTTGCGCAGCCATCCCAAATATCGATGAATCTGCAATCTGACTATGGTCGTGAACTTAGTAAGCTAGCACGTGCCCAGTCTGAGCAGGACAAGGAAAGAAGTGCAAAAAGCGGGAAACAAATTGCCCAGCTCGGACAGCAGAAAAATCAATCGGTCCCCCCGCTCATAGTGTGTTCCGATATCGACAAGGACTTCAGAGCCGATATGGATAAGGACCTGGAATTATTGGACCCCAGAGCCATAGCTGCTGCTAGAGAACATGGTATCACTGTATCGCAGGCCATGGAAAATGCTACCGCCATGGGTATGACTCTTGGTCAACTTTTAGGCTATGAAGATCAGCCAATGTTAGAGATAGCACGGAAATATGTCAAGGGGAGTCTATGGTCAGTAATGAGGAGCTCACGCGTCTATCAACACATATGCGAAATCTGCACAACTGGTACATGGTGCACACATCAAAGAAGGACGCGAAAGAGTGGATTGCGGTGGACGTTAGAGTGGAGCATTTCTTCAAACGTTACAGTATACAGGTTCAAATGACTGAACTGTTTCAGTTATTCAATCAGCGCGCCCTCGACAAATCTATCCTCAGTTGCTATTGTCTGTAAGTGATTTATTTTCGTAATTAAGTCTCTAGCTCAGCTCGTTCATTGCCTGTATTATATTATCCTGACTATATATATATCCTTTTGTACGCTATTATGTAGAATGAAGATGATGGAATGCAAAACATCTAAGTTTTTGAGGTTGGGTTCGTTGACCCATATATCGTTAATGAACATACGTTACGCAATCACCCCAAAGACGTGGAGCATGACCTGACCACCTTTTTAATCAAGCAAAACTTCTGTACGGAAATACTATTTCCTTACAACTTCAAGTGAGTGTTTCTGTCTTGTACATATTTTTATTTGGCTTTCTCGATGTTAAGTGTAATTGATGAGCTATGCATGTCTGCTTTATGTAAACGTCCGCAGGTTCCACTGGATTCTGCTAAGCATTCAAGTTGACAAGTCCATAGTTGAAGTCCACGACTCATTAAGTTGGGACCAAGCGACGTGGACCGAATGAAAGAAATGCTCAATAAGTAATTTCAATCATTATCGCATTATATCGCCCTCTTTCGTTCGTTTCCTGATATCAAGTAATTAATAACTCCTTTGTTCATTTTCTTTGCCAAAGCAGGTGTTGGACACTATTCAAACAGAATGTAGAAGGTCCATTCAAAGATGAGCTAACTTATATATCGGTGAAAAGTCCGCAGCAGCCACCGGGGAGTAATTTATGTGGATTCTACGTTTGCGAGTTCATTCGCGAGTTGACCACTGAGCGGAGAACAACTTTTTGAGCAAAATGCGGGAGAGCTCGACCCAGAACGGCGCATAGGAGCAATTCAAGAGGAATTGGCGGGATTTCTGCTTAGGGAGGTCATCGATGAAAGGGGAGAACATTATGCTTCGGACGATGAACTACATATGTGATCTATCTCCATGTAATTAAATAGTTGTATTCTCGCAAGAGATCGAATATTAATTATATATGCATCAACGTGTACTGTGTATATAGTAGAGCGTATAATATGCGTACGGAAACGATGGAGAGCACGTCGGCGATGCGAAGAAGGGGGAGACGACGGAGGCACCGGCGAGAGGGAGAGGGGGCACCGGCGAGAGGGAGGGGGGCACCGGCGAGAGGGAGAGGGGGCACCGGCGAGAGGGAGACCCTAAACCCTAAATACAAAAAAAAACACTCATTGGTCCCGGTTCGTAACCCCCACGCCCAGCCAGAACTAGCCACGTGGACCAGCATTGGTCCCGGTTCGTGGACCAACCGGGACCAGCATTGGTCCCGATTGGCCAGTCCCGGTTCGGCAACCGGGACTGAAAGCCCAGCCGAACCGGGACTACAGACCATTTTTCTAGCAGTGGATTAATAAAATTCCCTTTTCTAAAAAAACATAAATTTCAAATTTCGTCACTGGGGCCGATCATGGGGCACACCTCTAGGCGCGCATCGTCGCCCAGGTTCTTCTCGGTGTCGCCGCCAGCCATCTCGTGGACCATCTCATCCTCGTCAGGGCAAAAACAAAGGCCCCGCGCCAGGTCCTCGCTGTCACCCAATCTCGCCGGCGCCGCCTCAGGTCCTCTTCCGACGCCTAAGCTCCAGGTTGTCGTCGCCCAAGGTCCTCTCCCGTCGTCCAGCAGGGGATCAACCATCCTAGGTCGCCGGCGCCCAATCTTATCGTCAGGCAAGCTCTAGATCGCCTACGCCCCGGATCCCCTTGCACAAGCTCGTCGCCCAAGCTCCATGTGGTCGGCGCCGTAGATCAAGCATCCCAGCAACATCTCCCCTTGCCCATCAGTTTGAAATTCTGGACCTCAATTTGCCACCAGATATTCAGATGACTCCACCCAAAGAAGATGAGCTACACATACCCGACGAAGAGGAGCAGGAAATGAACATGACATGTAATGAGAAATTTTCTAACAAGTTCAGTATTATCCCTGTCAATAATGTGCCGCCGTACAACTACTATAACGAAAACAAATTGCATCAATAATCTGGAAAGAAAAAGGGATACGGACTAGGGCACGAATGCCAGTACCATCGCAACCAGTCCCAAAATCAAATTCGATGCATGGTTTGCACAACTGAACAAACATACTCCAGATTCTTGATACAAACATATGAGTAGATGGTTTGCAGCACTATGTTTATTCTCAGTAAATATAAAATGCAAGGCCAAATATACCTTCCGTGGATTTCAGGACTTTTCGCAAATATTTCCTGTAGAACTTTTCTGAAACAAAAAGACAGCAGAAAACAAAAACTGACATGGACATCTTGTTAATAGGTTAGTCAAACAAAATATCCTAAAATGATATAATTAAATCTATATTAGAAACATGTAGCAATGACATAAAATAAGCATGGAACAATCAAAAATTATAGATACATTGGAGACGTATCACCCACTGTCACCTAGGTGGCAGGGCGGACCCATTTCCACAATCACATACGTGGCGGGACGGACTCATTTCCACATCACATACGTGGTGGGACGGACCCATTTCCACTATCGCATACGTGGTGGGACGGACCCATTTCCACAATCACATGGGTGGCAGGATGGACCCATTTCCACTATCCCATATGTGGCGAGACAGACCCATTTCCACTATCAAATGGTGGCGGGACGAACCCATTTCCACTATCACATACGTGGAGGGACGGACCCATTTCCACTATCACATGGGTGCTAGGACGGACCCAGTTCCACTATCACATACGTGGCGGGATGGACCCAGACCCACTATCACATAAGTGGCGGACGAACCCATTTCCACAATCACATACACCGTTCTTAGGTTTGTCCCCGGGCAAGAACCGTCCGCGGCCATAGCCTGGATACAAGTTTCTTGCAAGCGGGGAGTCCTTCTTCAGCATCACAGGAGAGCAACTTTCCTTCCAACACGACAATCAGGCGAAGGCTGTCCTGGACTGAAATCAAAAAACATTAACCGTTAGTGGAATCCTTTCCCTCGCCATGCTTGGCATCTCGAATGGGGTGTCTCATCAACCCAGCTTGGGTTTGTTCCTTCTCTTGGGAACCTTTCCCTTCCTGAATCTCTACAACCCACGACCTTTGCCTCGTGCCGCTCTGGCATGTGGGGATCCTTCGCCCCAGTCATCCCCACGATAGCTGTTGTTCCCGAGATCAGGGTTCTCGGGAAAGGTGCACGGAAAGCCGCTCTGCTCTTCGCTGGGGGCGCAACTGTCGGCCAATCTCCAGAGCTCACGAGTCGTTGTAACTTCACTTGTCGCTAGCCTGTCACGCATCTGTATATTGCGTCCACCGGCATGAAAGGCAGAGATGATTGAGGCTTCATATGCAGGCTGGGGATACGGTTCATGGTGGAACAGAAGCGCTGAATGTACTTGCGCAAGGTTTTGCTTGATTGATGTGTCACGCCTCGAAGGTCTGCAACCTTGAGTCGCTTGTAACTCCCTTGAAATGCCCCAAGAAACTACACTTTCAGGTCTCGCCAAGAAGTGACCGAGCAGGTCAGGAGATTATTCCACCACATCTTGGCATCCCCCTTGAGCACCAGGGGAAAACAATTGATCATCATCAACTCGTCTCCTCTTGAGCCGCCAACTGAGGTAGAGACAGTAGTACAGAACGACACATTGGAAAATGGCCAAAATCCCCATCAGAAACGGAAAAACGGTCCGTGTCCCCGTCCCGATGCTGATGTGAAGGCCCTCCTCAGGAACGGAGGCCAAAAACCGTTGCCGATGATGCCTCTTTTTGGCAACAGTTGTGCACAGACCTCTGTTTCCTTAGTGTCGAGCTCATCAGTAATGGAGTTTTCATATTTACCTGTTTGCATTGAGGTTTCTTCATAAGCCTATTATTGCACGTTTACAGATGCCACAGGACACTTAAATTTCACAGCACAAGCACAAAAATGATAGAAAATTCATTCATAGGTATAACAAATGTCACCGATACACTGCATCACAAGATAACCAATTACACTTATCTTCATTTTCATGCCTCGCTAAATCTATCATTGACATGTCTAGCTAAATCTATCAATGTCATGCCTCACAATACTTATCCTTGTCATTTCTAACTAAATTTATCTTCATGACTTGCTGTTACATTTGCCTTACAACTTTGGTAAGTTCATGAATTCAATCCTCTTCTTGTACGGTGTCGCCGAAATATAATAAACTCGCCACTTTGTCCCCTGCTTTGTATTTAGCTCATTTAAATGAGCTAAATATTCGTATCAGCACCATGGTCTGCACATAGTGCAATAAGTGAGTGTTGATGTACTGAAAGTGCCTATTTTATAAAGTGGTCACTGGAATGGAAAGAGAGAATATATGACTCCATGTTAGCTCAGTATACATATAGCATAAAGGACATATAACATAAAGGATGCATAAGACAGAACAACAAACTTACAAATCCATTGCATAATTGTTGGTACACAACAATTATGCCGGACGATAGAAGCACCTTGGCTAAGGACCCGGCTTTTTATGCAGTGTCACCGAAATGTACATCTGTTTTGCCAAAGAGTGAAGTCAGCCATGAGTTTCTTACACTACCGATTGTGCTAGGTCTGTTCTTTCGAGCGACACTAAAAAAGATCGGAGGGAGTCATGTTTTAACTGGTCCTATGAATCGAAACCTAAACAGAACAATGACAATAACCCTAGTTCATCGGCACGACGGCCGGTCACAAAAAGATGTATTACCTTTGGATCTGGCGGGGTACGTAGTCGTCCTGGTCGTCCTCCGATACGACTGGTTCCGAGGAAGCTGAACGACCGTGGATCGACACGCCATGCGCCCTCCACCTACAGTTCTGGCGATGCCGGGCTCCTTCGTCTGTCTCGCCGCCTGGGCAACCTCCTACCCCGGAGCGACGAGATTTGCATGGGTGGAGCGAAGAACGAGGACGCGCCACCATGGTCGGAGGAGAGGAAGAAGCGCGACGGGAAGATAAGGATTAGATCTGGTGCTGCTTGAAGGCGCCGCCACACTATGAGAGTGAGAGTGAGAGCGTTAGGGTTGGTGGACTGGTGCATTTATAGCAGAAGTACAACATCGGAAACAGAGGCTATAAACAACCGTATCCTTTGATTTGTTCACTAAAATAATATTTTTCCAAATCATTACTGTTTTATGGAGAATTGACACAAACAAATGACGAAACACTAACATACTTAAATTAATATTGTTGATTATTACATTACATAAAGACTACACATTACTAATAAAGTAAACTGCAGGTGCTGCTACTAGCTAATTGCAAATGAAAAACATAAAAATAAATAGCTACAACCCTATCTACTCCTCGGCCTCCCCCGTCTCCTGCTCGTATGCGAGGAGAGCCGCGTAGTCGTCCGTGTCATCGCGCGGCTGCTTGCCGACAATGTTGTTGCCGCCTGTGCGCTCCTCTCACATCTCGTCGTCGTCGTAGGTCGGATCGTTGTGCAGCTTCGGCGGGAGGAGGAGCCGGCGGCTCTGAATCAGCTCAACTCTTTCCGGCGGTAATGGCACCCACGCGCGGTTGAGGCGCCAGCCACCGGGGAGACCAACATTTGACCACGGCACTGGCCTCCTAATTTGCCAGTGCCGCTGCGCGACGGCCAGCCCGACGTTGACGCGGTTCCATTCAGGCGGCAGAGGACGAGCGGATCTCCGCGGTGGCGAACGGCCGTGATGGCGGGAGTCCGAGGATCCCGTGTCTTCTTCCTGCGGCGCAGGCACCCTCGCGTGGTTGAGGCGTTAGCCATCGGGGAGGCCAACATTTGACCACGACACTGGCCTCCTAAATTGCCAGTGCCGCAGCGCAACGGCCAGCCGCACGTTGATACGTCTTAAACGTATCTATAATTTTTGATGTTACATGTTGATATTATGCCAATTGTTACATGTTTTACATACACTTCATATCATTTTTATACATTTTCTGGGACTAACCTATTAACAAGATGTCACAGTGCCAGTTCCTGTTTCTGCTGTTTTTGTATTTCAGAAAAGCTGTTCCGGAAATATTCTCGGAATTGGACGAAAAGTCATCTGAAAGGTCCTATTTCACCGACACGTACACGGAGTCCAAAGGAGAGATGTAGGAGGGCCAGGGAGCCCCCACACGCACCCTCGGCGCGGCCAAGGGTGGGGCCGTGCCCTAGGGTTGTGTGGGCCCCCTGGGTGCCCTCAGCCGTCGCCCTTTCGCCTATTTATTCCCCCCGACGCGAAAAGTTCCAGAGGCACCGCCGTCGTCAACCCTAGTTAGGGAGGGTCCAGAACCTCTTCCCGGCATCCTGCCGGAGAGGGGAATCATCACCAGAGGGCTCTACATCACCATGCCTGCCTCCGGAGTGATGTGTGAGTAGTTCATCCTTGGACTACGGGTCCATAGCAGTAGCTAGATGGTTGTCTCTCCACTTTGTGCTATCATGTTTAGATCTTGTGAGCTACCTAACATGATCAAGATCATCTTATTGTAATGTTATATGTTGTGTTTGCTGGGATCCGATGAATATTGAATACTATGATCAAGTTGATTATCAATCTATCTTTATATGTTATTTATGATCTTGCATGCTTTCCGTTACTAGTAGATACTTTGGCCAAGTAGATGCTTGTAACTCCAAGAGTTAGTATTTATGCTAGATAGTGGGTTCATGTCTCCAGTAATCTGGGCGAGTGACAGCAACGTCTAAGATTGTGGATGTGCTGTTGCCACTAGGGATAACACAACAATGCTATGTCTACGGTCATATGTACTTGTTTACATTACGCACTTTACTTAATGCAATTATCCGTTGCTTGCAACTTAATACCAACGGGGAACACGGATGTCAACCTGAAGGTGGATTATTTGTCATAGATGCAGTTGGATAACGGTCTATGTATCTTGTCGTAATGCCCAAATGAATATCATAGTAGTCATCTTGTCATATATATGCATTGTCATGCGCTCAATATTTGTCAATTGCCCAGCTGTAATTTGTTTACCCAACATATTCTTTATCTTTATGGAGAGACACCACTAGTGAACTGTGGACCCCGGTCCATTCCTATACACTGATAAAACCACCAACTGCAATCATTGTTCTCTTTTACTTTCTGCAATTAAACACTGTTTTCCACACCATACGTTTAACCCTTTGTTTTCAGCAAGCCGGGGAGATTGACAACCTTCCTGTTTCGTTGGGACAAAGTAGTTTGATTGTGTTGCGTGCAGCTTCCACGTCAACAGTCAGAATCCCCTTCAACACCATATTTTCTGGCGCCATTGACAACCTTCTGAAGTGCTTCTGCTAATACTGGTTTGATAACCTTGGTTTCATACTGAGGGAAACTTGCTACTGCACTGCTTCATACCTTGCTCTTGGGGTCTCCCAACGAACGTGTGTTTCACGTCATCACACGTTAACGCGGTTCCAATCAGGCGGCAGAAGACGAGCAGCTCTACGCGGCGGCAGCAGACGAGTGGCTCTCTGCGCGGCGAACGAATGCGGTGGCGGGCGCCCGAGAGTAGCTAGGAGTATCCATGGCTGCAGTGAAGTGGCGTACTGAGATAGCAGGGAGATCAGGTTTTTTAAGGAGTAGTGGGCGGTGCCACAACTCGCCACGCTTCGGATTCCGAGAAGATGGAGCGTGCCCACATTGCAAACGGACACAACAAAGTTTCCGTTGCCATAGAACCACATATCGAAAACTGAGCCGAAATTATGACCATTGCCAATAATATGGGTGATGGAGTTAAGACTTTCTCGTTACCCATGTTGACGGGCCAGCCGCGGCCCAGGTCAGGCTTGTACGCACCGGCTGCGCGGAAAGCTCGATTTTCCGTCGCCTAACTCGTGCCGTTTCCATAGAGGGGTATCCGATGTGTAGTTATGTACTTGTGAGAAGTCCTGCAGTAACTTACTGGTGCTGGGGGGTCCCGTCGTACGTGTCTTCTAGATCGTAGCCGAGCATACTCTGCCACTCTTCCTGCCAGAGCTCTGGTACAAGAGCGGTGAATGAGCCGTTGACGCTGTCATCTGGTTCCTTTCTGCTAGTAAAGCTATTTCCGGCGCTCGATGCGAACTCGAGCGTCTTCTACCCTCCTATCTGTAATTTTAGAACGCAGATCTTGGAGAAGGCTGAAGGAGCCGCCAGTAGGCCAGGCTCTCGCCGGTGGGCCAAATCGCCCAGCCGCTTCATCCGCTTGGGTGGTGAGAGTCCGGATAGGTGACCTTGCGAGCTCTTGATTTTGCTAAACGACGCCCATGAGAGCCTTTAGGTGCGATGTTCAAGCCTGAAAGCGTTGCGCTCCGCTTTTGACGTCCGAGGGATGTTGGAGAAGGACCTTTGTGGCTGCTAGTGCTTCTCGCAGATCATGGACACCGGGAGAGGCAGTAGCCTCCACCATTTGCTCATACAGGTCGCGACCGAGGGAACTTCCGCGTGCGGGAGAGGTGCGGAAGCGAGGAATCGGCCTCGATTCCTCGAGCCGGTCGTGTGGCGCAAGAGGTGAGTCGCTTCTTCCACTGGGCGTCGGTGACGCGCTCGCCCTTGATCTCGGTGCTAGAGATGCCCCAGTCCCCGGGGACGAAGCCAAGCGGTAGAAATGGCGGCGGGGCGTTGGGGAAGATGGCGACCTGTGCCTTGGCGGAGAGAGGGGTGAGGCGGAGTGACGGTAGGCGTGTTTGATGGGAAGGTCCCTCGGTCGCACCAGCCCCTACCTGCCCCGCCTCTGCAGGCCCTGCGCTTGGCCACCATGCTTGGTTCGATGCTCGACGGAAGAAAACTCGCTAGATCACTTGCGCCCCCTACTTGGCGCGCCAGATGTCATGTCCGAAGTCACGAACATCAGGAGTCTGAGGACCCCCTTTTAGAGATTCGGTATATGGGCACTAGGAGGATCTTGGCGAGTTCGCAAGCGATGCAGAAAGTAAAGCACACAACCAGTTTACCGAGGTTCAGGCCATTGTGAAGCGTAACACCCTACTCCTGCTTGTCTAGATTGATGGTGGTTGCGAGGGTTTTCGTGCTACAAAGGGTGTTCCCGAGGAACGTGAGATCCAAAGACCGGAGGCCAGATCTGATCTGGGCTCCCTCTCTGGCTTGCGACTCAAGATGATCTCTCTCCTCTCAGTCGGCCTTGGTCCTCCTTTTATAGTACAAGGAGATAACATAATAGCAAGACATCTAGTTGTTCTCTACGGTTGCCGCCTGAGGTCCATAAAAAGGTGATGGGGTTGGCGGATGGAAAGGTTCCTCTTCCCGCCTTGTCTGCCTCTGTCCAAGGTAAGGTCAAGGTCATGCAGCTTTTCCCAAAGATGGCAGGGTGGGCACATGCCATGTTGGTCATGTCTTGGGGCTCTCTTCGCTGCTGCGGCGTGGATCGGCCACCAATATTTGGGTCTTACTTCCACTCACAAAACCTTGTCCTTTAGCCAATCCATCTTCCGAGACACTATAAACTTGACTACCCGGGAAGGAATCTCCTAGCAGGCTCCGGGAGCTTCCCGTAAAGCGTTTCCGGGCGGTCTTGGGATAGGCCTCGTCGATGTGGTTGATACGCTCCAACCGGGATAGAGACCTTTTGTAGCGCCCCGACCGCAGAACTATGCAGTGATGCTGTGTGTCACCGGTTAAGCGATACAACCGGAGGTTACGGGTTTACCAATCCCCGGCCAAAACCATTGGCAGGCATTGCTCGGAATGGATCATCGGCAACGCAAGACCCCGATTGATGCCTTAACACAGGCACAACTATCAATGCATAATAGAGAGATCAAGACTTGTGGAACAACTGGCACATCACAGACTCAACTCTTATAATAGAGAAAGATAGCAAATATTACAACCAGAGGTCACAGACCCAACAGTACATCATGCGGAAGCGAATTAAGTTGTTCTAAACAACAAGATACAAATTATGGCCTAAGAGGCCTATAGATAAACATTCCAGCGCCAGCTGTTCCGGGATGTCCCAAGCTGCCACCTGGGAACCCCAGACTACTCGTCGACGTCCACATAGAACCCACCTTCAGTGTCGGTGAAGTCCTCCACTGAAATCAAATAAACAACGTTGAGTTCGACAAAATCTGCAAGATTACTAGAGCTACTAGCTCAATGATTGGCTTTCAAAGGTTTTATGGCTGTTTTGCGTAAAGCTGGTTTTCTTTATAAAAGACATCTGGCATCGACTAATCAGAATATTTTCAAAAGGGGATAAGAAGTAAACTCTTTTCTTTTGATCAACTTTATCAACAACCACCATCAATCACTTCCCCTGTCTACCAAGGCACCTCCCCGAATCACCCTCGAGGAAGTCAACCTTGCATTCTTGGTAGTACCTTTAGTACTCAGGTTTTAATCCTTCCGTTCATGTTTTCTATGGTCTCTGAATCCGGCACCAAGTCGTCCATAACCGCGGACACGGCTTTTCGAAAAGATTTACCCTGCAGGGGTGTACAATGTTTGCCACGCGTACCGTCCGGCCCATTGCCTGCGCATTAGCTCTCTTCCGTGGAAAGCCGGCTGGGTGGGAGCGGTTACGACTTCTCCCTCGCTTGAGACTAACCCAGGATCATCAGTGGCGGTAGGGCAGGTTCAGTGCCTCCAACACCCTGCCCCGCGACCACTCATTTTCCTAAACACCACCATCCTCATCCCAGTCCTGGCCACCATCTTCACGCACGCGCAAATGGAAGCTCAAACTAGAGGACCCTGGCCAGTCCCGCCCGAGTTATTTAGTCGATGGGGGTTCACTAGGCCCACGCAAGGTAGCACGCTTGGTCTTGGCTCGAAGGCGAGAACTCGCATCTAGGCGGCGAGAACGAGACAACCCACCACATCCCATGTGGCCTCTCATCCCTGCCTTTAAGCAGTTTATTTATGTCTCCACAACTTTCCACAACATCCGGTCATTCCATCAACTGTTCCGACAATTGAAACATCCACCGGACTAATAAGCATTTAACTAAGCATGGCTAAGTATATATATCGCAAGTATAATTAACTCAGGCCAACACTTCAGTCCTAGGGATATTAGGAAGGATACAGGTAATGGCAACATGTATCTAATGCATCTAGTAGGATACTCTAATCCAAGCAAAAGACATTTAGAACCGAATGCAATATTATAGTGGAGACAATAATTGCGGAAATAGGAGGAGACATGCTCAGAGGGGGGATTACGCTTGCCTTGTTCATGGGGCTGATAATACTGGTCGTCGGGGTATTGCGGTGGAACCCCGACTGCTCGATTTATCGATGCATAAAAACACCGGAAAGACAAAATCAATAATCACACAAGCAAAACAGGTGCAATGCACAAACACATGATGGCATGACATTTTAATGCACTGAAATTTAACTGACAAGTTAAATGGGGTGCAAAATAATTATTTCGACAAGAGGAGATAAAACCCCATATTTAATTTAATGTTTTTCTTACTTCCTAAAAAGGTGCAGTACTACAAATGTGTTAAAAAATGCATGGAAATGATGTTAATGGATGGTCCATATTATTCTGAGCATTTTGATATATTAAACACCTTTTTCTGATAAGCCATTAAAAAGTTATTGCATTTTCAGCATTTGATTTAATGCTGCCATTTTAGCAAATCATTTTAAACAACATTAAAATTAATTATCCATGTTTGGAAAACAGATGAAACATGAGGTATATCACTTGCTGAACATTTTGGTATATCAATCTTAATTTTTGGATCAATATTTAATAAGTTATTGATTTTCCAAAACTGCTTTCTTTTCTACCATTTTAGTTATCTTAATAGAACAGCAATTTAACCAATTTATTTGGATGTATGAGTTATGCCCAAAGACACACCTTATTTTTCTGAACATTTTGGTATGTTATTTGTAATTTTTTGGATTAGTATTCAAAAAGGTATGGATTTTAGAAGTTTAATCATTTTTCTGTCTTTCTATTAGTTTTCCAGAATTCTTAGCCGAAACGTTTTGCACCGCGGGCTGGTCTAGCCACAGCCACTGACCAGTGGGGTCACTGCCACGCTGGCGCTGACTGTGCGCGCGGGTGGTGCGGAGCCACTGACTGGTGGGCTCCACATGTCAGTGAGCGAGAATAAAATGAAAACGGCAGTGCGCCGTGCGGGATTCGAACCCGCGACCTCGCGAGCGTGCACGCGTGTGCTAGCCACTGGGCTGGCTCGCGCTTCCTGTTAGTATACGGGAGCACACCTATTTGAGGTGGTGACCGTGCACGTCGACGTCGCGCGTGGCCGCGGTGACCACCGGCGACGAGGTGCACGGATGCGTCGTTCTACAGCGCGCGGAGATCAACTAGAGCACGCCAACATCGCGTACTGGTGCGGGCTGCACAGTGGCGGCGCGGAGGACCAAATGGTCACCGGAGGCGGCGACGTTGGTGAGCTCCGGCGGCGGCGGTCTACGGCCTAATGGCGACTCGACGATCTACGAAGAACTAGGATGAACGGAGATGTCTAGGAGATGCGTTATCTCACCCTCGACGCGTGGGTACCCGCAGCGGTGATGGAGAAGGTTGAAGGAGGTCGCGAGCTTGCTCGGTGTCCGGCGGGCGGAGAGGAAGAAGATGCGGTGGCGACGGCGATTCCCAGCTTCCCTGGTCGATTCCTTCTACGAGGAGGGAGACGAGATCGCGGCGGAGCTGGTGGTGGTCGTCGATCCGCTCGGGGTGGCTTCAATCGACAGCGGCAGCGACGGCGAGCTCAAATAGGGTGCGGCCATGGGGGAAGAAATGGAGAGGGAGAGCTAGATATTTTGGGGAAGTGAGGAGAGCAGAGGGGTGCGGTGCTCTCTTATCCTTGTCGCGGGGGAGAGGAGAGCAAGGGGGGTCCGATGCAGCGTCGTGGGGGGCCTCCTTCTCCCGCCGGCGTTGGCGCGGCCGTGTCGGGCGGAGGAGAGAGACGACGCACGTTTTTCTGAAAAACCCCCTACGTTTCTTTTCCCATTTACACATAAGTCCTTTTTCTGGTTTTCTTTTAAAAACCTGTAGCACTACAAGGATTTTATTGAGGCACTAAAACATTTTGGAAGAATATGAAATTATTCATGTGGCCTCCCCCTATCAAGTAAAAGCTCCACAAAAATTGGTGGCTCAAACTAAAATGTTTTGAACAACTTTTGTTCATAGTATTTGGATATGTTAGTTTTCTTAAATACCAATTTAAAATCCTTTAGAAATTTTAAATTAAGTTCAAAATACTAATTTTGAACTCTTGGGACCTCCTTGACAAATATGGGAGTTTATTTGAATTGGTTTTGTCACAAACAAACTCATTTGAGTGTACATTGTTTGAAATCAATTGTTGCTTTTGTTTCCCTGTGTTTTAATTTGTTTTCCAAATCTTTGCTTCGACTTGAACACTTAAACAAATAATGCCATGATGCATGAATGAAATGCAAAAGTGAAAATTTGGTTCACATTTTAGGTTCACAAACTTGGGGCTGTTACAATTCTACCCCCCTTACAGGAATCTCGTCCCAAGATTCTAAGAGTTCGGAAAGAAGTCAGGATACTCCTCACAAAGACTAGACTCCCTTTCCCAGGTTGCTTCTTCTTCGGAATGATGAGACCACTGAATTTTTAGGAACTTGGTGGTCTTATTACGAGTCTTCCTTTCTGCTTCATCCAGGACACGGATAGGGTGCTCGCGATAAGTGAGATCCTCCTGGATATCCAACTCGTCATGATTGACTCCATGGATAGGGTCTTTGAAACAACGGCGAAGTTGGGATACATGAAACACATCATGCACGTCTGGGAAGTTGGCCGGTAACTCCAATTGATAAGAAAGATCTCCTCACTTGGCCAAAACGGTAAAAGGACCAATATAGCGAGGGGCCAATTTTCCCTTGATCCCGAAGCGTCGAACGCCTCGAAGGGGAGAGACACGGAGGTAAGGGCGTGTTTGTTTCAGCTTTTAGCTGCTTTCCACGGATTTAAGCGGGTAGAACGAACCAAACGCCTCGGCTTTCGCTGTGAGCTTTGCGTAGCTGGGCTCGCGATTGCACTGCGGAGGGAAAGCTGCTCCCGGGTGCTTCGGCCAGCTTCCCGCAGCTTTGTGACTTAAGGAGGAAGCGGTATATTGGTTTGCCACTGAAGTTGTTCGTATTTACAAGATTCTGCCACTCCGGTCCTATTTCTATCCTCTGCACACGCTAGGCCCGAAGCAGTGACGCAGACACTGTCCGGCTGCTTACTGTGCTGCCATGCTGTATGCATGCAAGTACTTCCCGGATGTGTGTATTGTTTTTTTTTCGTTTTCTTTGTCTGCACCGATTGATCTTTACCATTAGCCATAGACAAGAAAAATATTTACTAGATATAACAATCGATATAAAATTGTTAAATCTGATATCACATATTAGTCATGCTTGTGGATTTGTTGAGGTGTTTGTACATATTGCCGACGCGTTATCAATACACGTTTATACGACTAAGGGTGTTTCAGACAATTCCACAGATTACAGCCAGACAGCCAGCTAGTTGCCAAACACTAAAAATCAGAACAACAGCTTTTCCTGCACATCAGCTTTCCCTGCACAGCCCCACAGCCAGCCACAGCCAGCCAGCCACAGCCCAAACAAACACACCCTAAGCTTTATCACCGATTGCATAGTGAACCTCTTGATGATGCTTGTCATAATAACTCTTCTGCCTAGACTGGGCAATCTTCAGATTCTCTCGAATGATACTAACCTTCTCCTCAGCTTCATTGATAATATCCGGACCAAAGAGTGCCCTCTCTCCGGTCTCGGACCAATTCAGCGGAGTTCGGCATTTTCTTCCATACAGAACCTCGAATGGGGCCATACCCAGACTAGCTTGATAACTATTGTTGTAGGAGAACTCCGCGAAGGGAAGATACTTCTCCCAACCCTTGCCAAAGGAGATTACACATGCCCTGAGCATGTCCTCCAAAACTTGGTTCACCCTTTCGGTCTGACCATCAGTTTGCGGGTGGAAAGCGGTGCTAAAGTTGAGACGAGTTCCCATAGCCTGTTGGAAACTAGTCCAAAACTTGGAGGTGAACAGACTTCCACGATCCGAGATTATCTTCTTGGGAACGCCGTGAAGTACGACGATCCTTGAAGCATACAGATCGGCCAACTTGGCAGCTGTGATGTCAACACGACCAGGGAGGAAGTGAGCAACTTTCGATAGTCGATCAATGACTACCCAAATTGCATCGTTTCCCTTTGGAGACTTCGGCAGTCCAGTAATGAAATCCATACCAATTTCCTCCCATTTCCACTCCGGGACTGCAATAGGGCGAAGAGTGCCGGCAGGCCTTTGATGTTCAGCCTTTACCCGTCGACAGGTGTCACATTCAGCAACATACTTGGCGATTTCCCGTTTCATCCGAGTCCACCAGAATTGTTGTCGACGGTATTGGTACATTTTAGTACTACCGGGATGAATAGAGGGGGGTGACTCATGAGCTTCTTGAGAATCAGCTCCTTCAGCTTCCATTTCTTTGGCACTACTAGGCGGTTACCAAAGTAAACGACTCCGGAGTCATTTTCCGAGAAACATTTGGCCTTCCCGCTAGCAATGTTCCTCTTGATATTCTGAATACCCTTATCACGCTGTTGCGCCTCCTTTATCTGGTCTTCAAGAGTAGACTTGATCTCCAGATTTGCTAGATAGCCAGAGGGAACAATTTCCAGGTTCAAACGAGCGAACTCTTTACAAAGAGCAGGTTGAGCCTTCTCAACCATCAAGTTGTTGCAATAGGACTTCCGACTTAGCGCGTCAGCCACGACGTTGGCTTTGCCGGGTTGATAGTTCAGACTCACATCATAATCCTTGATTAACTCCAACCGACGCCTCTGCCTGAGATTTAAATCTGGCTGTGTGAAGAGGTACTTCAGACTCTTATGATCCGAGAAAATCTCGCACCGGTTACCAAACAGGTATGGCCTCCACTGCTTCAGAGCATATACAACCGCGGCAAGTTCTAGATCATGAGTTGGGTAGTTGTGCTCATGCGGCTTCAATTGGCGTGAAGCATACGCCACCACATGGCCCTCTTGCATTAGTACACAACCCAAGCCTTGCAGGGAGGCGTCACAGAAGACGACAAAATCCTTGCTGGTATCCGGCAGGACGAGCACAGGAGCAGATGTGAGTTTGGCTTTCAGTGTCTGGAAGCTCTCTTCAGCTTTGTCCGTCCATGCGAACTTTCTATCCTTCTTGAGAAGGTCAGTCATGGTCTTGGCTATCTTGGAGAAACCTTCGATGAATCGGCGGTAGTAAACCACCAATCCGAGAAAGCTACGAATGTCCTTGACGGACATTGGAGTTTTCCAATCCAAAATGGATTGAATCTTGTCGGGAATGACTGCCACACCATTAGCAGATATCACAAGACCAAGAAAGACAAGGTTATCCAACCAGAACTCACACTTGGAGAACTTGGCATAGAGGCGGTGTTCTCGAAGTCGTGTCAGAACCAACCGAAGATGCTCAGCATGCTCTTCGTCGGTTTTGGAATAAACGAGGATGTCATCGATGTAAATGACGACAAACTTGTCAAGATAATCCATGAAGATGGAGTTCATGAACCTCATGAAAGTAGCTGGAGCATTGGTGAGACCAAAGGACATGACGGTATACTCATATGAGCCATAGCGAGTAACAAAGGCCGTTTTTGGGATATCCTCCTTTCTGATCTTGATCTGATGGTATCCTGACCTCAAATCCATCTTGGAGAATACTGTTGCACCAGCTAACTGATCTAACAAATCATTGATCCGGGGAATAGGATACTTGTTCTTGATTGTCACCGCATTCAACGGCCTATAATCAGAAACCAACCGAGGAACGGTAGAATCCCTCTTCTTGACGAAGAGTACCGGACATCCCCAAGGTGAACTGCTAGGCTGAATGAAATCCTTCGCTAACAGCTCATCAATTTGCTCTTTCAACAGAGCCAACTCTTCCACCGGCATACGGTAGGGTTTCTTGGAAATCGGAGCCGTACCTGGTATCAAATCTATGACAAACTCCACACTCCGATCAGGTGGCATGCCAGGCAATTCTTCCAAGAACACATCCGGGAAGTCACACACCACGTGTATTTCATGAATTTCAGGAGGGGACAAGCCTTCCATGAAGTATAGGCTGATCTCCGGTGAGAGGGGAATGATGGAGGATGGAGGGCTTGATAGTGCAGACCAATACTCTACAATGTCGCCGGAAGAAGTGGTCACGGTAATGTTCTTGGCAGCACAGTCGAGATTAGCCCGGTATTTTACTAACCAGTTCATGCCCAGTATGACATCAATGCCATTTGACTTCAAAGCTACCAGCGCGAAAGGGAAGGACCAGGACCTATAGTAATCTGGACCTCCGGGGTAACCCCATCGGTTTGCCATTTGGAACCAGGCGTGGATATCATCAAGGGACGGCTCATCTTCTCAAACAGTATGTTGTGGTCTTTTGCAAATGCTATGGAAATGAATGAATGCGATGCTCCAGAGTCAAACAAAACTGTAGCTGGGTGTCGTTGATTTGTAACTCACCCATAAGGACGCCGGGGTCCTCTTCAGCTTCTTCAGCAGAGACATGGTTCAGGCGACCACGCACGATAGGGCCCGCTTTGCCAGCTGGAGTGGCGGGGGCTCGTGCAGGTGTCACCAAAACAGGTGCCTTTTGGGGGCACTCCCTGGAGTAGTGGCCAGCCTGGCCACAGCTGTAGCAAGTGTTTCCAGGAGGGCAGATAGCTGAGGGCGATACCCACTTCCGCTCGCCCCAGGTGTCGAAGTAGTGGGGCGCGGCGGTGGTGGCCCGTGTCCCGCGGCCCTCGGCATGAATGGAGCACGCGGCACATCGCTGTAGGGAACGAAAACCCTGCGCTTCTTGCTCTGAGAGACCGAGGAACTCGGGTGGTCCCCTTGTGCTGGCCTCTTGGAAGCCTCAAATTCCTTCTTTCCCTGCTCAAGAGTAAGAGCCTGGTTGAACAGCTCCTGGTAGTTCTGAAACTTGAAGGGCAGCAACTCATAGCGGAGCCTCGGCGCAAGCCCCTTGCGGAACAACTCTTGCTTGTCAGCATCATTGGTCACGTCCCGTGGGGCGTAACGAGAGAGATGGTTGAATGCACAGCCATAAGCTCGGAGATCCATACGACCCTGGTGCAGATCCAGGAACTCCCTCCTCTTCAGGTCCATTATTGGCTGAGGTATGTAAGCCACACGAAAGGCTGTGCGGAAATCCGCCCAAGTGAAGACATGGCCTGCGGCGAAAAGCGCCACATGACTCAACAAGATGGAACTTGGGTCAAAGATTAGCATCATGTACCACTAGCGTGAGATTCAAATGGTTGAGAAACCACGTGATTCAACCCACACTATCTGGCACAATCCGGGACCTTTTGTTCAAGTCCTTGGGTTAAAACCCAAAGAAGGAATAAGTGATTAGGCTCAGTAGGGATAACAGGGTTCTTAAACATCTGAGTCGATATCGGATTGTAGCGCATCTGAGTTGATATCGGATTGTAACGCAGCGGGGGCAACCGGACACATAACACTAAAGGTAGAACCCACCCTCGTGATCCTAATAATTTTGAGGTAACAGATGAGAAGTAAAACTTTTAACTCAAATCGAGGTAAGATTGCTCCGAGATTAGAATGTAACCAGATATGAAGTAAAAAGAATCCTAAGATGGCTTTCACAACTCATTTTTAGGTTAAAAATAATTTTCACAAACACTAGACTCAACGTCGACTAGTAGAATGGTTTCCTACAGGCAGTACTGCTCTGATACCAACTTGTAGCGCCCCGACCGCAGAACTAAACAGTGATGCTGTGTGTCACCAGTTAAGCGATACAACCGGAAGTTACGGGTTTACCAATCCCCGTCCAAAACCTTTGGCAGGCGTTGCTCGGAATGGATCATCGGCAACGCAACACCCCGATTGATGCCTTAACACATGCACAACTATCAATGCATAATAGAGAGATCAAGACTTGTGGAACAACTGGCACATCACAGACTCTACGACTCAAATCATTATAGTTCAACTCTTATAATAGAGAAATATAGCAAATATTACAACCAGAGGTCACAGACCGAACAGTACATCATGCGGAAGCGAATTAAGTTGTTCTAAACAACAAGATCCAAATTATGGCCTAAAAGGCCTATAGATAAACATTCCAGCGCCAGCTGTTCCGGGATGTCCCAAGCTGCCACCTGGGAACCCCAGACTACTCGTCGACGTCCACATAGAACCCACCTTCAGTGTCGGTGAAGTCCTCCACTGAAATCAAATAAACAACGTTGAGTTCGACGAACTCTGCAAGATTACTAGAGTTACTAGCTCAATGATTGGCTTTCAAAAGTTTTATGGCTGTTTTGCGTAAAGCTGGTTTTCTTTATAAAAGAAATCTGGCATCGACTAATCAGAATATTTTCAAAAGGGGATAAGAAGTAAACTCTTTTCTTTTGATCAACTTTATCAACAACCACCATCAATCACTTCCCCTGTCTACCAAGGCACCTCCCCGAATCACCCTCGAGGAAGTCAACCTTGCATTCTTGGTAGTACCTTTAGTACTCAGGTTTTAATCCTTCCGTTCATGTTTTCTATGGTCTCTGAATCCGGCACCAAGTCGTCCATAACCGCGGACACGGCTTTTCGAAAAGATTTACCCTGCAGGGGTGTACAATGTTTGCCACGCGTACCGTCCGGCCCATTGCCTGCGCATTAGCTCTCTTCCGTGGAAAGCCGGCTGGGTGGGAGCAGTTACGACTTCTCCCTTGCTTGAGACTAACCCAGGATCATCAGTGGCGGTAGGGCAGGTTCAGTGCCTCCAACACCCTGCCCCGCGACCACTCATTTTCCTAAACACCACCATCCTCATCCCAGTCCTGGCCACCATCTCACGCACGCGCAAATGGAAGCTCAAACTAGAGGACCCTGGCCAGTCCCGCCCGAGTTATTTAGTCGATGGGGGTTCACTAGGCCCACGCATGGTAGCACGCTCGGTCTTGGCTCGAAGGCGAGAACTCGCATCTAGGCGGCGAGAACGAGACAACCCACCACATCCCATGTGGCCTCTCATCCCCGCCTTTAAGCAGTTTATTTATGTCTCCACAATTTTCCACAACATCCGGTCATTCCATCAACTGTTCCGACAATTGAAACATCCACCGGACTAATAAGCATTTAACTAAGCATGGCTAAGCATATATATCGCAAGTATAATTAACTCAGGCCAATACTTCAGTCCTAGGGATATTAGGAAGGATACAGGTAATGGCAACATGTATCTAATGCATCTAGTAGGATAATCTAATCCAAGCAAAAGACATTTAGAACCCCGACTGCTCGATCTATCGATGCATAAAAACACCGGAAAGACAACAATCAATAATCATACAAGCAAAACAGGTGCAATGCACAAACACATGATGGCATGACATTTTAATGCACTGAAATTTAACTGACAAGTTAAATGGGGTGCAAAATAATTATTTCGACAAGAGGAGATAAAGCCCCATATTTAATTTAATGTTTTCCTTACTTCCTAAAAAGGTGCAGTACTACAAATGTGTTAAAAAATGCATGGAAATGATGTTAATGGATGGTCCATATTATTCTGAGCATTTTGATATATTAAACACCTTTTTCTGATAAGCCATTAAAAAGTTATTGCATTTTCAGCATTTGATTTAATGCTGCCATTTTAGCAAATCATTTAAACAACATTAAAATAATTATCCATGTTTGGAAAACAAATGAAACTTGAGGTATATCACTTGCTGAACATTTTGGTATATCAATCTTAATTTTTGGATCAATATTTAATAAGTTATTGATTTTCCAAAACTGCTTTCTTTTCTACCATTTTAGTTATCTTAATAGAACAGCAATTTAACCAATTTATTTGGATGTATGAGTTATGCCCAAAGACACACCTTATTTTTCTGAACATTTTGGTATGTTATTTGTAATTTTTGGATTAGTATTCAAAAAGGTATGGATTTTAGAAGTTTAATCATTTTTCTGTCTTTCTATTAGTTTTCCAGAATTCTTAGCCGAAACGTTTTGCACCGCGGGCTGGTCTAGCCACAGCCACTGACCAGTGGGGTCACTGCCACGCTGGCGCTGACTGTGCGCGCGGGTGGTGCGGAGCCACTGACTGGTGGGCTCCACATGTCAGTGAGCGAGAATAAAATGAAAACGGCAGTGTGCCGTGCGGGATTCGAACCCGCGACCTCACGAGCGTGCATGCGTGTGCTAGCCACTGGGCTGGCTCGCGCTTCCTGTTAGTATACGGGAGCACACCTATTTGAGGTGGTGACCGTGCACGTCGACGTCGCGCGTGGGCGCGGTGACCACCGGCGACGAGGTGCACGGATGCGTCATTCTACAGCGCGCGGAGATCAACTAGAGCACGCCAACATCGCGTACTGGTGCGGGCTGCATAGTGCGGCGCGGAGGACCAAATGGTCACCGGAGGCGGCGACGTTGGTGAGCTCCGGCGGCGGCGGTCTACGGCCTAACGGCGGCTCGACGATCTACGAAGAACTAGGATGAACGGAGATGTCTAGGAGATGCGTTATCTCACCCTCGACGCGTGGGTACCCGCAGCGGTGACGGAGAAGGTCGAAGGAGGTCGCGAGCTTGCTCGGTGTCCGGCGGCCGGAGAGGAAGTAGATGCGGTGGCGACGACGATTCCCAGCTTCCCTGGTCGATTCCTTCTATGAGGAGGGAGAGGAGATCGCGGCGGAGCTGGTGGTGGTCGTCGATCCGCTCGGGGTGGCTTCAATCGACGGCGGCAGCGACGGCGAGCTCAACTAGGGTGCGGCCATGGGGGAAGAAATGGAGAGGGAGAGCTAGATATTTTGGGAAGTGAGGAGAGCAGAGGGGTGCGGTGCTCTCTTATCCTTGTCGCAGGTGAGAGAGAGCAAGGGGGGTCCGGTGCGGCGTCGTGGGGGCCTCCTTCTCCCGCCGGCGTTGGCGTGGCCGTGTCGGGCGGAGGAGAGAGACGACACACGTTTTTCTGAAAAAACCCTGCGTTTCTTTTCCCATTTACACATAAGTCCTTTTTCTGGTTTTCTTTTAAAAACCAGTAGCACTACAAGGATTTTATTGAGGCACTAAAACATTTTGGAAAAATATGAAATTATTCATGTGGCCTCCCCCTATCAAGTAGAAGCTCCACAAAAATTGGTGGCTCAAGCTAAAATGTTTTGAACAACTTTTGTTCATAGTATTTGGATATGTTAGTTTTCTTAAATACCAATTTAAAATCCTTTAGAAATTTTAAATTAAGTTCAAAATACTAATTTTGAACTCTTGGGACTTCCTTGACAAATATGGAGTTTATTTGAATTGGTTTTGTCACAAACAAACTCATTTGAGTGTACATTGTTTGAAATCAATTGTTGCTTTTGTTTCCCTGTGTTTTAATTTGTTTTCCAAATCTTTGCTTCGACTTGAACACTTAAACAAATAATGCCATGATGCATGAATGAAATGCAAAAGTGAAAATTTGGTTCACATTTTAGGTTCACAAACTTGGGGCTGTTACACCTTTCCGGGACCAATGAGTCCTTGAACAGCTGGCGGAGTTGACTGCGGCCCACGCGAGGCGCACCGATGGGAACCCCCTGTTCCTATGGTGCGACAACGTGTGCACACTCAGAGGCACCGCTCGTTGCGGCGCTGATCGGATTGAACTTACACAACATTTTTCATCGAGTTGCGTTGAAACAAACGTTCAACGCGCGTGTTCTTCGAGAGTATGATGATCTATTCTACCATTACTAGCATCTACTAGATTGGATCTTGAGTTTTGCTTCTGTTGTGAGAGATTTTTTTTCTATCGCGCATACTTCTACAGCTAATTAAACTGTTAAACTATTTGTGTGCCGCGCAACTAGCATGCTTCCGTTTGTGAGAGATTTTTTTTTTCTATCGCGCATACTTGTACAGCTAATTAAACTGTTAAACTATTTGTGAGCCGCCGCGCAACTAGCATTCCTGACATCGCCCCTGGTACCCAACTAGCGCGCGTACGTCCTTGTCTCGTCCTGGCTAGGCTGATGATGACCATATACATCACCTCGACTGACCTCGATGTTACCCTATATAATCCCACAAAATGTGCCCTGCAACATCCCGTACGTCTAACATTCCACAGAACTAGATTCACTCCACGTACCGGTACGTACGAGCTAGACCAAGATGGCACTGCTTGGAAACTTAACCGCAATTCCCACGGCCACCGTCCTGCGCCAGATGCAGCAGGCGCAGCGCGCTGACGGCCCCGCGTCGGTGCTGGCCATCGGAACGGCGAACCCGGCGAACTGCGTGCGGCAGGACGAGTACGCGGACTACTACTTCCGCGTCACCCACAAAGAGCACCTCACCAAGCTCAAAGCCAAGCTCAACAGAATCTGTAAGTTTGGTTCTCCCAAATGAAGCGAATATGTTCCTTAAGTTGACAGTTGGTTATCCACATGCTTCCTTTCATTGCAGGGGCGGGCCGGCAAAATCCGGGACCCTGTGCGAAAATCTGAAACGGGCCCTCAATATTATCTGTCACTGTATGGCCATCTCTAGAATGATCGTAAGGAACAGTTGCAAGTGCAAGGGTAGAAGGATGGACGGACTGGTTACCGGATGACACTTGTGATGTTTCTTTTCTAATAAACTTGTCCATAGCACCTTTTTGAGATTTAATCAAATTATGTTCCTTTACTTTTCTCTTACGCTTCTGAGAACCGGACTCATGCTTCCCCATGTCAAATCTATATTATCGACACACAATATACAAGAGATGAATAGAATTAAACTGAAGTGTACATACGATCAGAAATTAGGATTGTGGACAAAAAAATTAACCGGACCATACCTGTTTCTGTTATTTTGTGGTGATCCAAATTCGTATATACTGATAAAGTCCGACTTGTGACGAGGAGAGCGGAGCGTCCCGGAGTTAGAAGTTGGCCCATCATGGCGGGGGGGGCGGCAGCCCCCGCGGTACGGTACACGTCGTTTCCGGGTCGGACTGCAGCCGACATAGGGTTTAACAACCATATATACATCTTGTAAGCCGCCGGCTGGGATAACTCGCATTGTGTAAATTCCCGGCGTTTGTAACCTCATCCGATATAGTGAAGTATTGTTGGTTGGCGCCCGTGGTTTTTTCTCCTCCATTGTTGGAGGGGTTTTCCACGTTAAATCTCGTGTCCCCGTTGGTTGATCTTTCCGCTACTTCGTCGTTTTCTTTGCTATCGATTATAACAGTTTCTGCGGTGAGCCGATGCGGCGATGAAGAAGAACCGTCGCCGGTCGTCCGCGCAGCGACGCTGTGGTCGGTCGATGCTGCTGTCGAATTGTGTGATTGATCCGTGCGGCGACGGTGTTTCGTGGAGGCCGTCGGTTCCTCTTCGTCTCGGACTATCGCGTCAGCCATCAGGCAGGGCCTGGAATCGGGGCGACTGGCAGACTGGGCGGCTGGGCGTACTGACCAACGATCAGATTGATCGATGGATCGTTTCCTATTCACATCAGCGCAGCACAGAAGTGGCCCAGCAACCTAGGGCAGTGGAGAGGCCCAGCAACGCGCGCAATGCAGCCCAACTTGCAGGAGAAAGCCTAATATTATTCAGATGCTATACAAATATATATACATGTATAAAAATTTGGGTCCCCAAAAATCGTGGGCCCTGTGCCAGTGGCACAGTCAGCACCCCTGTGGGTGATGACGTGAAACACACGTTCGTTGGGAGATCCCAAGAGGAAGGTATGATGTAGTCAGCAGCAAGTTTTCCCTCAGAAAGAAACCAAGGTTATCGAACCAGTAGGAGCAGCAACTCTTCAGAAGGTTGTCAACGGCGCCAGAAAAATAGCTGTCGAAGGGAGTCTGGACTGTTGACGTGGAATCTGCACACAACACAATCAAACTACTTTGCCCCAACGAAACAGTGAGGTTGTCAATCTCACTGGCTTGCTGAAAACAAAGGATTAAACGTATGGTGTGGAAAATGAGTATTAAATTGCAGAGAATGAAAAAGGAACAGTTTGCAGTTTGTGGTTGTTTAATCAGTGTAAAAGAATGGACCGGGGTCCACAGTTCACTAGTGGTGTCTCTCCATAAAAGATAACTAACATGTTGGGTGAACAAATTACAGCTGGGCAATTGACGAATAGTGAGCGCATGACAATGCATATACATGACATGTTGACTACTATGATATTTAATTGGGCATTACGACATAATACATAGACCGTTATCCAACAGCATCTATGACTAATAATCCACCGCCGGGTTGTCATCCGAGTCCCCCGTTGGTATTAAGTTGCAAGCAACGGATAATTGCATTAAGTAAAGTGCGTAATGTAAACAAACACATATGCCCGTGGACATAGCATCGTTAGGTTATCCCTAGTGGCAACAGCACATCCACAACCTTAGAACTTTCTGTCACTGTCCCAGGTTAAACGGAGACATGAACCCACTATCTAGCATAAATACTCTCTCTTGGAGTTACAAGCATCTACTTGGCCAAAGCATCTACGAGTAACGGAAAGCATGCAAGATCTTAAATAACATATAAGATAGATTGATAATCAACTTGACATAATATTCAATATTCATCGGATCCCAGCAAACACAACATGTAGCATTACAATAATATGATCTTGATCATGTAGGGCAGCTCACAAGATCTAAACATGATGGCACAAAGTGGAGAGACAACCATCTAGCTACTGCTATGGACCCGTAGTCCAAGGATGAACTACTCACGCATCACTCCGGAGGCAGGCATGGCGATGTAGAAGCCTCCGGTGACGATTCCCCTCTCCGGCAGGGTGCCGGGAAGAGGTTCTGAACCCTCCCGAGCTAGGGTTGACGACGGCGGCGTCTCTGGAACTTTTCGTGGATATTTGCTCAGGTACTTAGGGTTTTCGCGTCGGGGGGAATAAGTAGGCGAAAGGGCGGCGGCTGCGGACCCCCGAGGGGCCCACACCACCCTAGGGCGCGGCAGAGGGGGGCCCGCGCCCTAGGTGCGTGTGGCCTCCTGGTGGCCCTCCTCTGCTGCTCCTTCGCTCCGTCAGGCGTGTTCTGGAAAAATAGGCACCCCGTGTAGTTTCGTCCAATTCCGAGAATATTTCCAGACTAGCTTTTCTGGAATACAAAAAGCAGAAAACAGGAACTGGCACTTCGGCATCTTGTTAATAGGTTAGTCCCAAAAAATGTATAAAAGTGATATAAAGTAGATGCAAAACATGTAGCAATTGGTATAAAACAAGCATGGAACATCAAAAATTATAGATACGTTTGAGACGTATCAGCATCCCCAAGCTTAGTTCCTACTCGTCCTCGAGTAGGTAAACGATAAAAACAAAATAATTTTTGAGGTGACATGCTACTATCATAATCTTGATCATATAATATTGCAAGGCACATGTAAATGAATGAAGTGATCCAAGTCAATGGTCTATAATTTGCTACCAAATAGATAATGAGTAAACAATGAATCACACAAGCTAAACGTTTTCATGAATAGTACTTTCGAGACAAGCATCAAACAGTTTTGCATAAGTGTTAACTCATAAAGCAATAGTTTCTAATAAAAGGTATTTAATCAACACAAAGGAAGAATTTAGTTTCAGCATTTGCTTCAACTTTCAACATATTTATCTCATGGATATTGTCAACACAAAGTAGTATAACAAGTCCAATACATTGCATATAACGCATGTTGTAACAAAGTTGACACTAGTGTTTGCTTGTGGAAGACAGAAAGAATAGGAAAACTGACTCAACATAAAAGTAAAAGAAAGGCCCTTCGCAGAGGGAAGCAGGGATTAAATCATGTGCTAGAGCTTTTAGGTTTTTGAAAGCATATAGAGATTGCATAAAATATTTGATACTCCTCCCAACCTTGCTAACACAAGCCATGGCTAACCGAATCCTCGGGTGCCTTCCATCAATCACATACCATGGAGGAGTATCTATTTTTGAGAGGTGTTTGTTAATTGTCAACGAATGGTAGCGGGTGAGAACAGTATTCTACCTGTCGAACGGACTTTTAAGAGCGGCTCCCATGAAGGACGTTATTTCTACCAGCAAGGCAGATCATCCCTCTTTCTCTTTGGTTTACACACATTCAGGTATTTCACTGTTTGTCATTGCTTACTGATGAATCAGGGCAAAAGTGTGAAGAGAATTAATTGGTTAAAGTTGTAATTAATTGGGACTGGGCACCCCGTTGCCAGCTCTTTTTGCAAGTTATTGGATAAGCGGATGTATATGCCACTAGTCCAGGTGTAAAAGTCCATCAACAAATAGAATAAAGAATAACCACACTAATTCCTCATGAGCTAGTAAACATTGACACAAAAAGGGAATAATAACATTTTGAATAATTTAAAGGTAGCACATGAAAAATTTACTTGGAGTGGCAAGGAAATACCACATATAGGTAGTTATGGTGGACACAAATGGCATGGATTTTGGCTCAAGGATTTGGATGCACGAGAAGCATTCCCTCTCAGTACAGAGTTTAGGCTAGCAAGGTTATGTAAGCAAACAAGAATATCAACCCGTACACCAAGTTTTATATGACAAACATATTGCAAACGTTATAAGACTTCATACCGTCTTCCTTGTTAACCAAACCCTGTTATTAGAAAATATCTAGACCTTAGAGATACCACCGATGCAAACCAAATTTTCAACAAGCTTTACGGTAGTTCTTCACTAATAGGCTTAACTCATGTGATGCACAATTTAATCATGATCTACTTGTTAACTCAAAACAATTGACAAGCATCAAGTTATCCATTTTAGTGATCTACAAGATTAAGCAAGTTTTTCCTTATACCAATTACCACATGCAACATTTTCTGAACCAACCAAACACCAATCAATTTATTTCATCAACTCTCCAAACAAATATAAGTGAAGCAAGAGAGTACTTTCTACAAAAGAAAGCTAATAGCTCTGACAAGAGATACATGAAAACAAGAGCTAAAAGCTGAACAGCGCTAGATATGAATACTCAACAAATATAAGTGAAGAATAGGAGTATTCTCATGAAAAAGCGGAGCGTGTCTCTCTCCCAATCAAGAATGCTAGGGTCCAGTCAAGCTTTATTGAAAATAAAAGTGCAATACTGAAAATAAAAGCACACAGACGCTCCAAGAAAAGCACATATGATGTGAAAGAATTAAAATATAGTTTCACTAGAGATGACCTGATAATTTTGACGATGAAGAAGGGGATGCCTTGGGCATCCCCAAGCTTAGACGCTTGAGTCTTCTTGAAATATGCTGGGGAGATCCATGGGAGCCTCCCCAAGCTTAAGCTCTTCACTCTTCTTGATCCTATTATATCATCCTTCTCTCTTGACCCTTGAAAACTTCCGTCACACCAAACTCAAAGTAGATCTCATTAGAGGGTTAGTGCATAATCAAAAATTCACATGTTCTATAAAGACGCAATATGATTTGTTACTTTAAACATTAGCTACAGCCACTGATGTTATGTGAAGCTCTTCCACCCAAAAAAGAATTTCACTCAACACTAGTAAAAGAGAGAATGCAAAATAAAAAGGCATAATCTGTCTAAAACAGAACAGTCCGCAAAGACGAATTTTTTCAAGGCACTTACGACGCTCAGATCGAAAAACTCTGAACTAATGAAAGTTTCAGACATTCATAAAGATTACGCACAAAAATTTTCAGATTTAATTAACAATCTGGTGATTTTAGGAATTTCGTACAGTGAACAGCAAAAATCTGTTTCTGCGCAGCAATCAAAATTAAGCATCATCTTAACATTAGAGGCTACTCTTGGCACAACAATGCGAGAAAATAAAGATACAAAGGAGTTGCTACAGAAGTAAACATCTCCTTGACTAATACTGAAAATAAAAATAATGGGTTGCCTCCCAAAAGCGCTTTCTTTTAATGCCTTTTAGCTAGGCTAGAAGATTTTAATGATGCTCTCATAAGAATAAGAGTTGAAAAACAAAAGAGAGCATCAAGAGGCAAATATCAAACACATTTAAGTCTAACCCACTTCCTATGCAAAGGAATCTTGTAACAAAATAAATTATTGAAGCATAAAGCAACTAGCATAGAAAGATGAAACAAATATAGCTTCAAAACTTTCAACATAAAGAGAGGTGTTTTAGTAACTTGAAAACTTTTACAACCATATTTTCCTCTCTCATAATAACTTTCAGTAGCATCATGAACAAACTCAATAATATAACTATCACATAAAGCATGCTTTTCATGATCTACAAACACATAATTTTTATTAAGCTAAAAACAGTAGGGTTATCAAACCCACTTTTGACAATAGTAGTATAATTAATATCATTAGGCAATATAGGACCATCATCAAGAGCATTATCATATATAACATTAGGGAGCACATTTTTACTTTCTGCAATTTCCTCTTTTACTTGAGTCAAGGAGGATGTTACTTCAAATTTATCAAAAAAGATATTTCAATAGAATCATGACATTCAACAATATAGCATTCTTCCTCCTTAGGTAGGCATGGAGGGTAATTATATAATGTAAGAGTTAAAGAGTTACTGTCATTAGAAGGTAGATCCTCCTTTTGTTCATCACTCTCTTCCTCTTTTTCATCAAATGAGCTTTCAGCTTCAGCAATTTCTTCTTCCACATTTTCCTGCAAGGCATTAGTCTCTTCTTTATGAGGAAAAATCCTCTTGACATGTTCAGTAATATAAGAATTTTCATCCTTATAGTTATCAAAACAATATTTAAGTATAGCAAGACTTTCAGATTTATAAGGGGCATCAATTTTATGCTCAAGATAAGAACTAATTTCAAGTGCACCCTTAAAGACAATAAATTCTTCCATCCTTTCTACCTCATAAGCATTATAGTAACCTTTAACATAAGAAGCTAAGGTTTCATTTTCATTACAAGCACATTGGAAAGGAAAGTGTTTAGACTTCCTATGACAATCAGATTCATTAAAGCAAAAAGATTTGCCAAATATATAGCATAAATTTCTAGCATATTCCTCTAGTTGATTTAACAATTTCCATAAGTACATCCCTTTTTGTGACAAGCGGTAATTCCTATAATATCTTCGTTCATCTTCCGTGGACCCACCTTGCCAACAAGATCTAGTTTCATAGAGATAAGCCATTGATAGCAAATAAACAACTAGACATAATAACAAACCGAAATAAACTAAATGCAAGAACTAATTTTTTTGTGTTTTTGATAATTGAAAGCAAACAAGATAAAATAAAATAAACTAAGCAAGACAAAAACAAAGTAAAGAGATTGGAAGCGTGAAACTCCCCTTGCAGAAGACTGCTGTCTCCCCGGCAACGGCGCCAGAAAAATAGCTTGATGACGTGAAACACACGTTCGTTGGGAGACCCCAAGAGGAAGGTATGATGTAGTCAGCAGCAAGTTTTCCCTCAGAAAGAAACCAAGGTTATCGAACCAGTAGGAGCAGCAACTCTTCAGAAGGTTGTCAACGGCGCCAGAAAGCTGTCGAAGGGAGTCTGGACTGTTGACGGAATCTGCACACAACACAATCAAACTACTTTGCCCCAACGAAACAGTGAGGTTGTCAATCTCACTGGCTTGCTGAAAACAAAGGATTAAACGTATGGTGTGGAAAATGAGTATTAAATTGCAGAGAATGAAAAAGGAACAGTTTGCAGTTTGTGGTTGTTTAATCAGTGTAAAAGAATGGACCGGGGTCCACAGTTCACTAGTGGTGTCTCTCCATAAAAGATAACTAACATGTTGGGTGAACAAATTACAGCTGGGCAATTGACGAATAGTGAGCGCATGACAATGCATATACATGACATGTTGACTACTATGATATTTAATTGGGCATTACGACATAATACATAGACCGTTATCCAACAGCATCTATGACTAATAATCCACCGCCGGGTTGTCATCCGAGTCCCCCGTTGGTATTAAGTTGCAAGCAACGGATAATTGCATTAAGTAAAGTGCGTAATGTAAACAAACACATATGCCCGTGGACATAGCATCGTTAGGTTATCCCTAGTGGCAACAGCACATCCACAACCTTAGAACTTTCTGTCACTGTCCCAGGTTAAACGGAGACATGAACCCACTATCTAGCATAAATACTCTCTCTTGGAGTTACAAGCATCTACTTGGCCAAAGCATCTACGAGTAACGGAAAGCATGCAAGATCTTAAATAACATATAAGATAGATTGATAATCAACTTGACATAATTCAATATTCATCGGATCCCAGCAAACACAACATGTAGCATTACAATAATATGATCTTGATCATGTAGGGCAGCTCACAAGATCTAAACATGATGGCACAAAGTGGAGAGACAACCATCTAGCTACTGCTATGGACCCGTAGTCCAAGGATGAACTACTCACGCATCACTCCGGAGGCAGGCATGGCGATGTAGAAGCCTCCGGTGACGATTCCCCTCTCCGGCAGGGTGCCGGGAAGAGGTTCTGAACCCTCCCGAGCTAGGGTTGACGACGGCGGCGTCTCTGGATCTTTTCGTGGATTTTGCTCAGGTACTTAGGGTTTTCGCGTCGGGGGGAATAAGTAGGCGAAAGGCGGCGGCTGCGGACCCCCGAGGGGCCCACACCACCCAGGGCGCGGCAGAAGGGGGCCCGCGCCCTAGGTGCGTGTGGCCTCCTGGTGGCCCTCCTCTGCTGCTCCTTCGCTCCGTCGGGCGTGTTCTGGAAAAATAGGCACCCCGTGTAGTTTCGTCCAATTCCGAGAATATTTCCAGACTAGTTTTTGGAATACAAAAACAGCAGAAAACAGGAACTGACACTTCGGCATCTTGTTAATAAGTTAGTCCCAAAAAATGTATAAAAGTGATATAAAGTAGATGCAAAAAATGTAGCAATTGGTATAAAACAAGCATGGAATATCAAAAATTATAGATACGTTTGAGACGTATCAGTGGGCCCGGCCCTGTTTCATTCCATGGCTCACTTGCTAACGTATTACGTTTTTCAGGTCACAGATCGGCCATCACGAAGCGCTACTTCCACCTCACCGAGGAAATGCTGCAACAGCACCGGAGCTCATCGACCGCACGTTACCGTCTCTGAATACCAGGATGGACATCGCAGCCACCGCCGTTCCCGAGCTCATGGCCGCGGCCGCGCGCAAGGCCATAGCCGAGTGGGGGGCCCGGCCGCCGCTTCTGGTTCTTCTGCGCGCGCGTCGCGTCGAAGACGACGAAAGAGAGCCATAGATCCGGCGATCTACGGCCCTGTTTGAACCCAGCCCGGCGCCGGCCGTTTTCCACACACGCGCCGCGCAGCTCAAGCAGTTGGGCCGGCCCGCCTCGCGCACGGCCCCGATCCGCGCTGACCGCGGCCAGATCTGGCCCATGACTATTTTCTCTGTGATTTTATTCTTTTCTGTGTGGTTCTATTTCTGTGTTGTAGCTTTAAATCGAAATAAGATAGTTAAGCATGGAACTAGTGCAAACCAAAAATCACAGAGGTAGCTTAATGTGTTTGGAACCACATGCAGCTTGCAGATCTGGAAAATATTAATTTGTGTGTGCTTGATAATTACTGTACTGCCACTGGTCCAAATAAAAGAACTAATTTTAACTTGACAAATATGAATCCAAAATTAATGAATCCAGTTGATTTGGAAAGCTAACAGCAGTAGCTTTTAGTAGAATTTTACCTATTGTGTTTGTGGTGCATAGATTTAAAATGGCATGTGATTGAAGTTTGGACCAGTAGCAACTTAATTGATTTAATTGATTTTCTGTGAATAAAATTTTGGACTAAATCCAACTGCATTAGTTTAAAATACTTACATAGAACCTAAACCTATCTTTGCATAAATTTTTGTTGAACAGAACACCCTGGGCTTAATAAACTCTAAAAATGGTGTTTTCTGCCTGTTAAAAATGATAAAATAAATATTTGGCCATTTATGAAATTGTTGCTTTTGTTGTTTGTGAAATGTTAAGGTATTGTAGATCACTACATAATGTTGTTCTTAATATGTTAGTACTGTTAGTGCTTAAGTAAAAACAAAATGAAGTTAGTTGTAAAATGCTATTAGTGCCTAAGGAAATAAAATAAATTAATCACGCTTGTTTGCTTAATTACATGATTAATGAAATAAAAGTGAACTTCACTAATAAACTTCTTCTTAGCTACTAGTTGTTTTAAGTTTATTAGTGATGTTTAGTTTTACAAATTGAAAGTGATTCAAAAAGGTTGTCTAATTATCACCTTAACCTTATTTTGTAAATAAATAATAAATGGTATTGTAGTTGCCAAACATGTTTGTGTGGTTTGATATGTTTGCCTTGTTAGTTGAACTTGGTAGTCCTTAAATTTAATACTAGCATGAGTAGTTTGTTAATGTCTCTATCTTAACTTGGTGGAATAATATAATAATAGAAAATAATTAGTAACTTAACTTTTGTCTGAAGTATTTCCTGAAAACTAAAGAGATACTTTTGTCTGAAGTATTTCCTAAACTACGGTAACAACCCTTGTTAAGTGACCTAATCACCCTAAGTAGAGTTTTGCTTTAGGGTTTAGTTAAAACTACCTATTTAACTATTAGCGATGTTAGGTGTGTTTGTTGTTGTCTTAGCTATAAGGACTTGTTGCTTGTTGTTGTATAACTAAGAGAATTGCTTGCTTTTGATTGTTAGCTTAGTGTCTTGGGCAATGCTTGTTGTTTGTTATGTCCTTGTGGCATTGTCTTGTATTTGGAGTGTGTTCCTTCTCCTGTTTACGACGTTAGATACGATCGGGAAGAAACTGGAAGTAAGGAGTGAACCTGAGGAACATCAAGATCAAGACCTAGGACATATTACCAAGCCAGGCAAGCCACCTCAAGACCCTATTGAACTCCTATTATTTGTACCAAGCATGTCTTGTTTTCAAAATAAAATAATGCATGTTTTATCTTTTCTGTGGCATTTTGCCACCCAAAAACTATTTTACAAATTATTGTTTGGCCAAAGATATATCTACTAGTATATAATAGGTTTTATAAAAATAAGTCTTTACTTGAGAAGCCTTCTACTGAAGGCGCTATCAAGAAAATTATATTTTCTAGTAGCATATCCTTATACTCTTACCTCAAAACTGTAGGATGGGAGCCTGGATTTGATGAAATGTTATCGGAAGAAAACCCGAGTCGCTGGGAGCGATCGGCGAGAAAGAATTTTATAAAACCCATGTTGCTGGGAGCAAATGGAGCTGTTCATGAAAACCCGAAGTGCTGGGAGCATTCGGTGAGTTTACGAAAACCCGAGCTGCTGGGAGCAGTCGGAGGTGGGGATGAATTTTGAAAAACAAAGTACAGCCCTAGCGGCCGCCCGAACAATTAACCCGTGCAACCACACTACCCGAGATGGGTAGGGCTTAGCCGGAAGCTTGTCCACTTTAGTACGGAGGATCTCATACTCCTATAAGGGTTAGAGTCCCTCGAAGCCGGGTTGTCGTCCGTAAGAGACAATACACTGCTGCGGATCAGTAGCCGGACGATTACGTTGGGTCCCCCTGCCGTGGCGGTGTGGCGTCCTAAGAGAGACCAGGGGTCTAGTGGAGCACACGGTGCCGAGGGGAACAAACCTAGCGGGAGTCCTCTGTACTAAAGTGGGTTAGGGGAAAGCTTTGATCATGTTATCCGAACCCCCGCATACTGTCGTATGAGGACCGTGGCTGATCACGGCGGAATGACTGTTTGGTGTGGTGAAAGTGCACCACCTCTGCAGAGTGTAAATCTATTCGAATAGCCGTGTCCGCGGTCATGGACGGTTGGAAAGGTCCCCGATCTAGGCGTACGGGCAAATTTTTATGTTTTCAAAAGAAAAGTGGTTTCTCGGTGGAAATCAAGGAGGCATCAAGAAGGTACCTGGGAGGTACTGATTTTGGGAGAAGATGGTTGGTCTCGGGGAGACAACTCAGTCTGATCTCGTGGAAAGGAAAAAGGGGTATCCCCATCCTAGTGTCTTTGAAAAGATTTACAAAGTGTTTTACAAAAATGTGGGAATAGTACATGTTATTTCTACAAGAGAGAATTCTATCTCTAAATGTTTTGTTTAACAAGGATAGAGAGATGTTGTAATCTCTATGTCTAAAAGCATCGTTTGCGAAAACTAAGCCCTATAGCAATATATAGCAGCTATCCCAGTTCTCGAAAACGTTTTATTGCATTACCATGAAAACTTAAGCCTTGAAGTGGGATTGCGAGTACGTAATTGTACTCATATGGCTGTGTCCCAGGATATTCAAACGTCCAGATTACAACGAGGAGATGTACGACATGGAGGAGGAGTACATCGATGACTACGCCAGCTGAGTGTCACCGGTCAACTGCTCTGTGGAAATGTGTCTGGTTGTGACGAGGGCCGACGCTAGCCGCAAGCTTCCGCTATATCGTAGTTAATTCTGTCCTGTGTGATAACGATTGCAGACTTGGTCATGTGACCACTATTTATTTGTGTAAGACTTGTATGTACGTTTGAATGATGTAACTTTGTATACCAGTTGGTTATGTGATCGCGATGCACTGATCATTGCGATCGTGATCTATTTTACATAACGTGGACACCTCAGACTTCGGTACGAGGGGTCCTCACAGTACGATAATCTTGTTATGAACGTCATGTTGATGGAACATGGAAAACCTACGAACTACGAAGAAGTGATGGTGAACCTAAGTCCGAGAAATGGCTATGAGCCATATATAATCCGAGATAAAATCCATGTACGATTACCAAGTAGAGACTTGGGTAAATCTTCTTGATGGCATCCAGGCCGTTGAGAGTAAATGGAATTTTATGAAAAATAGACGCTGACAGAAAGACAATCATCTATGAGGATCGATTTGTCGTAAAACAGCTTTGACAAATTCAAAAGTTGACCACAACGAGATTTTGTTTCAAGTGGCAATGCCTGAGTCTATTTAGGATTGTTTTAGCAATTACTATAATTTCGAATTGAGAAATTGATAGATAGATAAAGAAGCCATGTTTCTTAATGGTAGCATTAAGAAAAGAGTTGTAACTAGTACAATGAGATGGTTTGTTGATCCTAAGGATGTTAGACACGTATGCAAACTTCAGTTGTCCATTCATGGGCTGAAGTAAGCATATCGGAGCTGGAATCTTCACTCTGATAATGTGATCAAAGGATTTTGGAGTTGTCCAAAATAGTTGAAGAAACCTGCATTTATAAAGAAGTGAGTGGGAGCTAAGTAGCTTTTCTTAATCTTATATGTGAATGGCATATTTGAGTGAGAGCTAGAAGGAAATTCCCTTGTCTTATATGCGGAAGGCTTATTTGAGTGGGAGCTAGGTGTCATTCAAATTTTATATGTAACGACATATTGAGAATGATACAGATCCTCTAGTAAAGTATAAATGATTATTTAAGTGATTAAATTTTCTATGAGTGAAGTTAAGAGTATTAGGCTTCAAATCTATAATTCGTATAGATCATAATGGGCTTAATAACATTAGGTCGGAATATTTTTTCTAGGTTAAAATTCTGAAATTTTTCGGAATAGAACAAGCGAAGAAAGGTTCTTACTTGTATGACAAGGTAAAATATTAAGATTATCTTGTCATTTCAGTGATAGTTGTTAGAAAAAGGATGTCCGACATCCTCTATGCCTCAGACATAGATTCTATCAGATTGAAAGCTCGACTTGGTGTGACCCAGTTCTTGGTTCAAGAACGGGTTCTAGAGTGATCCCTGGATGGATCAATGAACAAACGTTAAGTATATCCTTCAGTGTCTATAGAGAACTGAGGATATGTTTTCTGGTATGGGGTGAGAGTTGATACGTCTCAAATGTATCTATAATTTCTGATGTACCATGTTGATATTATACCAATTGTTACATGTTTTATATACACTTCATAGCATTTTTATGCATTTTCTGGGACTAACCTATTAACAAGATGCCACAGTGTCAGTTCATGTTTTCTGCTGTTTTTGTATTCCAGAAAAGCTAGTCTGGAAATATTCTCGGAATTGGACGAAACTTGGACAGGACCTCCTATTTTTCCAACACGTACACGGAGTTCAAAGGAGAAACGGAGGGGGCCGCGAGCTAGCCACACCATGGGGTGTCGCGGCCCCACCCTCTGCCGCGCCGTGGGTGGTGTGGCCCCCCACGGGCGTCTCCAACCGCTGCCCTTTCGCCTATATAATCTTCCCGACGCGAAAACCCTAAATACCCGAGCCATTATCCACAAAAATTCCAGAGACGCCGCCGCCGTCAACCCTAGCTCGGGAGGGTTCAGAAGCTCTTCCCGGCACCCTGCCGGAGAGGGGAATCATCACCGGAGGGCTCTACATCACCATGCCTGCCTCCGGAGTGATGCGTGAGTAGTTCATCCTTGGACTACGGGTCCATAGCAGTAGCTAGATGGTTGTCTCTCCACTTTATGCTATCATGTTTAGATCTTGTGAGCTGCCTATCAAGATCATCTTATTGTAATGCTACATGTTGTGTTTGCTGGGATCCGATGAATATTGAATACTATGTCAAGTTGATTATCAATCTATCTTATATGTTATTTATGATCTTGCATGCTTTCCGTTACTAGTAGATGCTTTGGCCAAGTAGATGCTTGTAACTCCAAGAGTTAGTATTTATGCTAGATAGTGGGTTCATGCCTCCGGTAATCTGGGAGAGTGACAACAACTTCTAAGATTGTGGATGTGCTGTTGCCACTAGGGATAAAATAACCGATGCTTAGCTTAAGGGTGCGCCGTTAGGTCTAATGCATTTGTTTACATTACGCACATTACTTAATGCGATTATCCGTTGCTTGCAACTTAATACCAACGGGGAACTCGGTATGACAACCTGGAGGTGGATTATTAGTCATAGACGCTGTTGGATAACGGTCTATGTATTTTGTCGTAATGCCCACATGAATATCATAGTAATCATCATGTCATATATATGCATTGTCATGCGCTCAATATTTTGTCAATTGCCCAGCTGTAATTTGTTCACCCAGCATGTTAGTTATCTTTTATGGAGAGACACCACTAGTGAACTGTGGACCCCGGTCCATTCTTTTACACTGATAATACAACCAACTGCAAACATTGTTCCTTTTCATTCTCTGCAATTTACTACTGTTTTCCACACCATACGTTTAATCCTTTGTTTTCAGCAAGCCGGTGAGATTGACAACCTCACTGTTTCGTTGGGGCAAAGTAGTTTGATTGTGTTGTGTGCAGGTTCCACGTCAGCGCGCCACTGACAACCTTCAGAAGTGATTTCTTGCTCCTACTGGTTCGATTAAACCTTGGTTTCATACTGAGGGAAACTGCTGCTACACTGCTTCATACCTTCCTCTTGGGGTCTCCCAACGAACGTGTGATCCACGTCATCAAGCATATTTCTGGCGCCGTTGCCGGGGAGTAAGAGGATTTCTGCAAGGGGAGTCTCGCTTCCAATCTCTTTACTTTGTTTTGTCTTGCTTAGTTTATTTTTATTTATCTTGTTTGCTTTTAATTATCAAAAACACAAAAAATTAGTTTCTTGCATTAGTTTATTTCGGTTTGTTATTATGTCTAGTTTTTATTGCTATCAATGGTTCTCTCTTTGAAACAAAATCTTATTGGCTAAGTGGGTTCACGGAGGAACAACAAAATTATTATAAGGAATACCGCTTGTCTCAAAAAGGGAAATATTATGGAACAAATAAGTAGATTGAATTATTTTGCTAAAACTTGTGCTCTACTTATGATGAATCCTACTGCTTTAATGAATCATTATGTTGTAGAAGGCATAAACACCTCCCTTTCCAATGTGATTATAATGATAATGAAACCTTGGCTGCTTATGCTAAAGGAAACTATGACTTTGGTAATCTTGAACAAACTGAAGAATTTTTTGTTTTTAAGGTGCCTATGAAATTGCTGGTTATATTCACGATGATGATTCTCCTTATAAATCTGAAATTTTGCTATACTTGGTTATTGCCTTGAATATTACAATGATAATCCTTATATCACTGAATTTCTTGAGAAAACTTATTCTCCAGAACAACTTGCTACCTTTCAGGAACCTGTGGGAGAAGAAATTGCTGAAACTGAAAGCTCATTGATGAAAAAGAGGAAGAGAGTGATGAACAAAAGGAGGATCTACCTTCTAATGATAGTAACTCTTTAACTCTTACATTATATGATTACCCTCCATGCCTACCTAAGGAGGAGAAATGCTATATTGTTGAATGTCATGATTCTATTGAAATATCTCCTTTTGATAAATTTGAAGTAACAACTCCTTGACTCAAGAAAAGGAAATTGCAGAAAGTAAAAATGTGCTCCCTAATGTTTATATGATAATGCTCTTGATGATGGTCCTATATTGCCTAATGATATTTGTTATACTACTATTGTCAAAAGTGGGTTTAATGACCCCACTGTTTTTTAGCTTAATAAAAATTATGTGTTTGTAGATCATGAAAAGCATGCTTTATGTGATAGTTATATTGTTGAGTTTGTTCATGATGCTACTGAAAGTTATTATGAGAGAGGAAAATATGGTTGTAAAAGTTTTCAAGTCGCTAAAAACCTCTCTTTATGTTGAAAGTTTTGAAGTTTATTTGTTTCATCTTTCTATGCTAGTTGCTTTATGCTTCAATAATTTATTTTGTTACAAGATTCCTTTGCATAGAAGTGGGTTAGACTTAAATGTGTTTGATATTTGCCTCTTGATGCTCTCTTTGTTTTTCAACTCTTATTCTTATGAGAGCATCATTAAAATCTTCAAGCCTAGCTAAAAGGCATTAAAGAAAGCGCTTTTGGGAGGCAACCCATTATCTTTTGTTTTCAGTTTTTGTCAAGGAGTTGTTTACTTCTGTAACAATTCCTTTGTATCTTTATTTTATCGCATTGTTGTGCCAAGTAGCCTCTAATAGGAAGATGATGCTAGATTTGGATTTCTGCGCAGGAACAGATTTCTGCTGTTCACCGTTTTACTTCTGTAAAATCACAGAAAAATTATTTAAATCTGCAAATTTTTGTGCGTGATCCTCAGATATGTACGCATCTTTCGTTAGTTTTGTTTTTCGATCTGAGCAACGTAAGTGCCTCGAAAAAATTCGTCTTTACGGACTGTTCTGTTTAGACAGATTCTGTCTTTTATTTTTCGCATTCTCTCTTTTACTAGTGTTGAGTGGAATTCTTTTTTAGGGTGAAGAGCTTCACATAACATCAGTGGCAGTAGTTAATGTTAAAAGTAACGGTCATGTTTGTGTCCTTATAGAACATGTGAGTTTTTGATTGTGCACTAACCCTCTAATGAGAATTACTCTGAGTTTGGTGTGGCGGAAGTTTTCAAGGGTCAAGAGAGAAGGATGATATAATGTGATCAAGAAGAGTGAAGAGCTTAAGCTTGGGGATGCTCCCATGGATCACCCCAGCATATTTCAAGAAGACTCAAGCGTCTAAGCTTGGGGATGCCCAAGGCATCCCCTTCTTCATCAGCAACTTATCAGGTCATCTCTAGTGAAACTATATTTTAATTCTTTCACATCATATGTGCTTTACTTGGAGCGTCTGTGTGCTTTTATTTTCAGTATTTTTTTTATGGTCAACTTGATTGGACCCTAGCATTCTTGATTGGGAGAGAGACACGCTCCGCTTTTTCATATGAATACTCCTATTCTTCACTTATACTTGTTGAGTATTCTTATCTAGCTATTGCTATGCTTTTAGCTCCTGTTTTGCATGCATCTCTTATTCAGAGCTGTTAGTTCTTTTAAAGAAAGTACTCTCTTGCTTCACTTATAATTGTTTGGAGAGTTTATGTTGAAATAAATTGATTGGTGTTTGGTTGGAACAGAAAATGTTGCATGTGGTAGATGGTATAATGGAAAAAGCTTACATATTCTTGTAGATCACTGTATTGGATAATTTGATACTTGTCAATTGTTTTGAGTTATCAAGTAGTTCATGTTTAAGCTTTTGTATCATGTAGTTAAAACCTATTAATGAAGAACTACCGTAAAGCTCGTTGAAATTTGGTTTGCATGATTGGTATCTCTAAGGTCTAGATATTTTCTAGTAAAAGGGTTTGGTTAACAAGGAAGACAGTGTAGAGTCTTATAATGCTTGCAATATGTTTTCATATAAGTCTTGCTGTGTCGGTTGATATCCTGTGTTTGCTTCAAATAACCTTGCTAGCCTAAACTCTGTACTGAGAGGGAATGCTTCTCGTGCATCCAAAACCTTGAGCCAAAATCCATGCCATCTGTGTCCACCATAACTACCTATATGTGGTATTTCCTTGCCATTCCAAGTAAATTTTTCATGTGCTACCTTTAAACTATTCAAAAATTATTACTCCTTTTTGTGTCAATGTTTACCAAGCTCATGAGGACGGGGTGGATGTCTTTATGTCAACTGTCAAACAGACTTTACCACCGGACTAGCGGCATATACATCCGCTTATCCATTAATTTTGCAAAAAGAGCTGGCAAATGGGGTGCCCAGTCCCAATTAATTACAACTTTAACCGCTTAATTCTCTTCACATTTTTGCCCTGATTTATCAGTCAAGCAATGACAAACAGTGAAATATCTGCATGTGTAAACAAAAGAGAAGAGGGATGATCTGCCTTGCTGGTAGAAATAACGTCCTTCATGGGAGCCGCTCTTAAAAGTCTGGTTGGCAGGGGTCATATTGTACTTTCCATTTTCTGATTCGTTGACAATTAACAAACACCTCTCAAAACTTATTTTTACTCTCTATATGATTTCAAAAACTTAAAAAGCTCTAGCACATGATTTAATCCCTGCTTCCCTCTGCGAAGGGCCTTTCTTTTACTTTTATGTTGAGTCAGTTTTCCTACTTCTTTCTATCTCAGAAGCAAACACTAGTGTCAACTTTGGTGCAACAATTTTTATATGCTTGTATATTGCACTTATTATATTGCTTTGTGTTGACAAATATCCATGAGATATATATGTTGAAAGTTGAAAGCAATTGCTGAAGCTTAAATCTTCCTTTGTGTTGGTTAAATACCTTTTACTTAGAATCTATTGCTTTATGAGTTAACTCTTATGCAAAACTCTTTGATGCTTGTCTCGAAAGTACTATTCATGAAAAGTTTTTGCTTATATGATTCAGTTGTTTGCTCATTATCTACTTGCTAGCAAACTATAGACCATTGACCTGGATCACTTCATTCATAACATGTGCTTTACAATACTATTTGATCAAGATTATGATTGTAGCATGTCACCTCAGAAATTATTTTGTTTTTATCGTTTTACCTACTCGAGGACGAGTAGAACTAAGCTTGGGGATGCTTGATACGTCTCAAACGTATCTATAATTTCTGATGTTCCATGTTGATATTATACCAATTGTTACATGTTTTATATACACTTCATAGCATTTTTATGCATTTTCTGGGACTAACCTATTAACAAGATGCCACAGTGCCAGTTCCTGTTTTCTGCTGTTTTTGTATTCCAGAAAAGCTAGTCTGGAAATATTCTCGGAATTGGACGAAACTTGGACAGACCTCCTATTTTTCCAACACGTACACGGAGTCCAAAGGAGAGACGGAGGGGGCCGCGAGCCAGCCACACCATGGGGCGCGGCCCCCCTGCCGCGCCGTGGGGTGGTGTGGGCCCCACGGGCTCTCCAGCCGCCGCCCTTTCGCCTATTATTTCCCGACGCGAAAACCCTAAATACCCGAGCCATTATCCACGAAAAGTTCCAGAGACGCCGCCGCCGTCAACCCTAGCTCGGGAGGGTTCAGAAGCTCTTCCCGGCACCCTGCCGGAGAGGGGAATCATCACCGGAGGGCTCTACATCACCATGCCTGCCTCCGGAGTGATGCGTGAGTAGTTCATCCTTGGACTACGGGTCCATAGCAGTAGCTAGATGGTTGTCTCTCCACTTTATGCTATCATGTTTAGATCTTGTGAGCTGCCTATCATGATCAAGATCATCTTATTGTAATGCTACATGTTGTGTTTGCTGGGATCCGATGAATATTGAATACTATGTCAAGTTGATTATCAATCTATCTTATATGTTATTTATGATCTTGCATGCTTTCCGTTACTAGTAGATGCTTTGGCCAAGTAGATGCTTGTAACTCCAAGAGTGAGTATTTATGCTAGATAGTGGGTTCATGCCTCCGGTAATCTGGGAGAGTGACAACAACTTCTAAGATTGTGGATGTGCTGTTGCCACTAGGGATAAAATAACCGATGCTTAGCTTAAGGGTGCGCCGTTAGGTCTAATGCATTTGTTTACATTACGCACATTACTTAATGCGATTATCCGTTGCTTGCAACTTAATACCAACGGGGAACTCGGTATGACAACCTGGAGGTGGATTATTAGTCATAGACGCTGTTGGATAACGGTCTATGTATTTTGTCGTAATGCCCACATGAATATCATAGTAATCATCATGTCATATATATGCATTGTCATGCGCTCAATATTTTGTCAATTGCCCAGCTGTAATTTGTTCACCCAGCATGTTAGTTATCTTTTATGGAGAGACACCACTAGTGAACTGTGGACCCCGGTCCATTCTTTTACACTGATAATACAACCAACTGCAAACATTTTCCTTTTCATTCTCTGCAATTTACTACTGTTTTCCACACCATACGTTTAATCCTTTGTTTTCAGCAAGCCGGTGAGATTGACAACCTCACTGTTTCGTTGGGGCAAAGTAGTTTGATTGTGTTGTGTGCAGGTTCCACGTCAGCGCGCCACTGACAACCTTCAGAAGTGATTTCTTGCTCCTACTGGTTCGATTAAACCTTGGTTTCATACTGAGTGAAACTGCTGCCACACTGCTTCATACCTCCTCTTGGGGTCTCCCAACGAACGTGTGATCCACGTCATCAAGAGTGAAGAGACAACTTGCCGTAAAAGGATTACGATGATGCAAGTTATGACACTGACCCATACGGCTAGAAATCTCATACTGGAGAAGTCCTTTGTTTTGAAGAAAGGGTTAGATTGCGAAGTTGCATATGAATGCACTATCGTAGAAGGGTTAGCTTGCGAAATTGCATATGAATGCACTGTCGCATGATCTACATAGGTATAGGAATATATGGCTATTTCGGAAGTAGCAAGTGTGATTGGACTGTGCTGTTTTCCCAAGCATGACTGGTTTCCCTTAATAGATCTCTTAGACTTTTAAGGCTCATGCTACGCGAAATTTTGAGTCTCACTCCATCGACAAGCATATATTTCACCGTTATCATATGATACGGGATGATGTCAAACTAGGAGATATAGAAGTGTTGCAAAGCACATACAGATCTAGATCTGTTGACTTGCTTCCTCTTCCATGAGACGAGCATGCACCAATATTGCTATAGGTGTTAAGCTTTTACCAAGTTGTAAACTAGATTGAATTATACTCTAGTGCAAGTGGGAGACTGAAGGAGATATGCCCTAGAGACAATTAACAAAGTGATTTTATTTGTCATATCTCAATTGTTCATAATACGTTTTAATACCATGCTATAACTGTATTACGCGGAAACATTAATACACGTGTGGTATGAAAACAACCAGGTCCCTAGTAGCCTCTTTTTAACTAGTTCGTTGGATAACAGATGATCAAGGTTTCCTGATCATGGACAATGGCGTCGGTTAACAACGGAGTCATATCATTAGTGAATGATTTGATGGACATACCCAAAAAGTATTCATACCTTCGACTGTGAGATCATATCAAATCTCTGCTTCTGAAAGATATGACTGATCGCATCAAACGGCATGACTTATATAGCGTGACAATAAAGGTGACACTTTCGGGTATCGAAAAGAAGCAGTAGAAGCGAGTGATCAAGAGCGGGAATTGCCAGTCCACATAGCAGGATAGATACTCTGGGTCCACTCGGTGAGATTACATCAATGAGCTTGCAAGCATGTGACTAGGTCACGAGGATGTAATGTCACAGACGAGTAAAGATAGATTTGTCAATGGCAAGGTCATGCTCGGTAATCGTGATACCAGAGAACGACGCTCAGACAATCTAAGTATCGCTAGGCAAGAGGATGAGACTGGACGTCTAAAGGTTCAAATGATAGAAGACATTCGTGGACACACAGGGGCTATCATGGATAACCAGATCCCGCTGTTAGGCATTGATCGAAGAGGGTGTCTCGATCATGTCTGGTGTGATCCCGAACCATGGGGTAACACACTTAAGGGTGGATGACGATTAGATTGGATTTAGAGAGAAAAGAAACCGGGAACTCCGGAAGTGTTCCGAAACTTGTCCGATGTTGATCAGAGGCAACGAAATAGGTTTCGGAGCCCGGATGAATTAAATAATATGTATTTAATATTAATAAGTGTTATTAGTGATTAAATATATTTTTATTTAATTTATTTTGAATTTTTAAAGGCATTAAATCATAAATGGGCCTCTAAGCCATTAGGGGAAAATCCCAAAAAGGAAAAAGGAAAAAACAGGAGGGAGGAGGGCCAGCCGGCCTGGTTGGGCCGAATGGGGCCCACCAGGGCCGGCGGCTCCTCCTTGGCCGGCCAAGCCATGTGGGGTTTAGTCCCACATGGCTTAGCCAAGGGAGATGGTGTCCCTCCTCCTCCTTTAAATAGGGGTCCCCCATGCATTTAGAATTGCACCAATTTCTCCCTTCTTCTCTCCTACCTTGAGCGTGGTACCGTTTCTGGAGCTGCGTACGTGGAGGGAAGTCTCTCTACTATACGCACACCGCCGTGCTGCTAGATCCACTCTTCCACTTCCGCTGCTCTGCTGGATCTGGAGCCCGGAGGTCGTCATCCACACCGTACGTGTGTGGAACCGCGAGGCACCATTGTTTGGTGTTGGGAGTCGTCTTCTTTCACTACACGACCCTGAGGTCGGCGCCGTCGTCTCCACCGACAACGTTTGTGCGAGAACGTACTCCCGCTTCCGGTCTACAAGGGTATGTATTCTGATCTCCTCCGTATTAGTATATCTGCATAGTATAGATCCTGTCTAGTTTATGGTTATCGTCGGTAGGAATTTTTTTGTTTTCTGTCTACGATCCCCTACAGTTGGTGCTTGCTGAAGCTTTGCAATTTCCTTGTCAATCAGTACACTTGTGCTTGTCTTCGTGGAAGAGAATGTTTTGGCATGTGCTTTTGCTCAGATAAGTTGACGAGTAAACTTCTCCCACCAGACTTGTATAGCGACTTTTGAGCAGTCCTTTCTGGTTGTGGATCGGAAATTTCAGCTAGTTAACTAGGTCACCGTTGTTGATCTGGATGCTAAGGGATTAATCCGTATATTTATGTGAATTTTGTTGATCTGATGCTAAGGGATTAATCCATATTGTTTGGCGATGTTACACATTGAGATGTAACTGAACGAAAAGTCGTTATGCTCCCGAGCTTCAGTGATCCCGCCCATTTCAAAAAAAAAAAAAGCATATTTAAAAGTTTCAAAAAAATCTGAAAAAAAAATCATGCTTGTTCCTACTGATATTTCCTATCATCGTGCAAAATACTTTATGATTTGAGCTACACAAAAAAGACAAAAGTTGAAAATTTGAAACTTTATATTGTTCACCATACTCAGATCTGTATATTTCTGTTTTTTGTGTATCTCAAATCGCAAAGTATTTTGCATTGATATTGTGCACGTTTATAGTAAATATCAGTAGAACATGCATGAATGTTTTCAGAATTTTTTGAAACTTTTAAATATGTTTTTTTAAATGAGCGAGATCACTGGAGCTCGGGAGCACCAAATCTGCACTCGTAACTGAAGCCATAGTATATGCGTGTGATTTTTCTTTTTCGTTTCACCTGATGAGATTGCCTCACTCTTTGAAGTATTTACTGGTGTGTTTAGGATAGGCCTGCAGTTTAGATTGTAGATTGCAGCAATTTGGAGGCATTTTCAGCATTCGTGTCAGCGCCAGCATAATCCCATCAAATCCAGTATTATCAAGTATTGCCGGTTTATTATATCACCAGTAACTTCCTACTATTAGTTTTGTGTGCATGTGTGCTTACAGACTTACAGTTAAACTAATGTATATCAGATTCAGAAACCATACCTGCACAATGCATTTTTCCTGTGATCGCTCTTTTCCTTTTTAAGTATCGAGTCTAATGTGTGTCTTTTGATTCATAATTTGATGCAAACCTATCCGCGGTCCCTGCAATATCTCAGATCCATGGCTGGGCAGATCTCCCAGATGGCCTACTTCACTCTGATGTTCCTCAAACCTGACGTTTCGCTTCTGCTCTTCTCATCCTCCCCTATTTAGCAGCAGCCTCATTCCGGAATACCCAACCGAGTTCACTGCAGGAATTTTTCTTGAGGGAATCTTCTTATGGCCATATTATTTTGTCCAGCAAAAAATCATGTATGTCTCCACATGTGATAGTTGAGGTTTTCTTCAAATCATAGTGGGAATCCTATTACCGATACCTAAACGTTTTCTTTGTCGAAACGGACTTTCTTATCTATTGCCCGCCTAGACCAACTCATGCTTAGAGGAATGAAAGAAGAGAAGTGCATACTAATGGCTGACATGAGTAATAAAAGAAGGAGTAGAACTAAACTTGATGATTCCAACCGATATACCCACACACAAACAGACTTTTCCTCCCGCTTGCGCTATCTTTGAATCTGGAGAACGAACCAACTAAGAAGCCGCTCTTTTCGTGTTACTACCCCAAAACCCTGTGAACATCGTTCTTTCTCCGATGAAGTAATTCACTGTTCCAAATTAATGCCGGATAAAAATGATTTTGGGTATAGTTTTCCTTGTGACAGCCCAGAGCGCAGTGTTACTTGTGATATTTCTGCTTGGAACGCGTTTTATTTGGCAGTTTTCTGGATGTTAGTCTCGTTGCATGCACCTCTACCTCTTTAGTGTATCTTGGTCTGGTTCACAGTAAAATTTTGTTTTGCACAACACGTTTCTCAACAGTGGTATCAAAGCGATGATGTGCGTAGTTGTAGGCACAACTAGACCATATGTGATTGCGGCATTGCACAGATGATATGCGGGATGTTAGTGTTAGATGAGATCTACCGCCACGTTTTCTCGTTCTTTCCCTCTTATTGCATAATTTTGACCTTGGTTGTATAGTGTGATTTTCATAGATCCAGCGAACAAAGATATCAAAAACCTGTTTCCCTTATTATGTGCGTTGGGAGTGATACTGCCAATGGTTATGTTTTGGGTCTGTCTAATTCTCAGTCAGCTGATGTCATGTGTCCTCTTTTTACGTTTTCCGATGGATCGTCTGATGTATCGTTAGTGCACAACCTGGTTACGTGTATATGGGCTTGAAGCTGCAAGTGTTGGGCCTAGGTGTCTCTGGCTTGACACGAATGGAGCTGTAGGTACGTAACTGCTCTCCTTTTTTAACATAAACGACAACTGGGAATAGTGAGTGGGAGACAATAGGAGAATGAGATTTTCAAAGCTGTAGCCGAGATAAAATATGTAAGAAATATATGTGCGTCGACTAATAGGTTCCATTCCCGTGATCGGTTTCGAGTTTCATCAATTGTAACTTATTAATTTTTTACTGAAGTCTGCACCACTTTTAAACGAATTTTGTCAAATTCGACACACTTGGTCAACCGTTTGAAATTTCCTTTCACGAGTAGATAGATCTCGGCGTTTCCCATAGCTTACATGTTGTAACTTTTTCGTTTCGGTCGACGTACGTGCATAGATCGGTCGATTGTTGTTGTAAACGAGTTTAATTGATTGCTTCTCATCCCTTTTCTTCATAAAAAAAATGAAAGGACATGACCTTTACGTTGAAAGGCTGATTTCGGTTTAATCCAGAACGAAAGGTGCATTTCGGTTTGACCTAAACAGACAGCTCAATATTTAAAAAAAATAATTCGTTCGCGCAACATTAGTGAAATTTCTATAATATATATATTTTTAAAAAAAATCTATAACTGAAAACTCACCTGCAACCCTGCTTACAACTGAAAAATGACAATTCCATCCGCATTTCTAACTGAAATGATGGCATAGTTGCAAACCCAGTTACAACTAAAATAATGCTCAGTTGTAACCACACTTGTAATAGGAAAAAATATCTCAGTTACAACTCCATTTACATATGGAAAAAATATTTCAGTTGCAACCACACTTGCGACTGGAAAAAGTATCTCAGTTACAACTCCAGTTGCAACTGGATAAAATATCTCAGTTGCAACCGCACTTGCAGCTTGAAAAAAAATCTCAATTATGACTAGAAATAAATATCTCAGTTGCAACCGCACTTGCAACTGGAAAAAATATCTCAGTTACAACTCCACTTGCAACTGGAAAAAAAATAGTTGCAACCGCACAGTTGGTACGATTTTTGAAAAAAAAAATGGAACGGCAACACAGAACGAAGACACTTACGAGCGAAGGGACAAATTGGGCCGGCCCATGATCTATCGGGAATAGGTCTCGCAGTATAGCGTTGTTGCGCGCGTACAGTTCGTTCTAAATTCTGGACAAACGACAACTAAACAATACGAATCTCAATGCAAAAAACGGATAGCTAGGGAGTTGACTGAGCACTAAGCTAATTCTCAGCAAGCTGAGACTTAGCAAAACCGTTATGTTTTTATGTTTGTTTCCAACTTTGGGCTCATCGGTAAACGAGATTAGCGTTTGGCCGTGGCCTTAATTTTGCAGCCAATAAGCCTAGCCATTTTGGCTATAAAATACTGCATCTGTGTCGCACTCAATCAATCCCATTGAAAGGACATAGATGGAACCCTAGCTGCACACTCCCTCTCACAGTGTTCTCCATCTGTCTGATGGCCTCCACTGCCGAATTTTCCAGAAGTGGTGGTCACGACCACGACTTCACCGTTCGATGCCTTAGCTCCCACCTGTTGGCAGTCGGTCACCCTGATCTCGTCTTTGTCCTTGTCCTCCTCGGAGGAAGGGGATTCTGGTCTGGAGGTCGGGTTGCTCCTATCTCGCGCCTTCTTCAAGCTTGAGTGCGTCGAACCCGGTGACGGGCTGCAGAGGGTAGTCTGCATCTCCATCGCCGAGTACCATGCATATGGAACTTGATCAGTAGGCCGTGTTCCTGACGCAGTTCTTGGCCAACATAGACGGTCTCTTCTCCTCGGCCGGTGCCTAGGCCAGAGGTGGCGGCTACCGCGGCCACTCTATTGGCCACCGATCCATATATCTCCCCTTTTTTTTGCGAAAGGGATGATATATTAATTCTCCGAACTTACAGAAAGGTCCAGAAACAAAAGAAAAATTACAAGGAAGCCCTATGGATCCCGACAACGACGACGAGCCGGAGCTGACGATGGCGCGCCGCTGCTGAAGCTCCCCAAACATTGGATCGCCGGAACCCACCACACCGCAGACGGGAAGTCACCGAGCACCGCCTCCGAAGAGACTACTGCCGGGAACGCCGGCGCTGCCGCGAAGAACCTCTGTAGCATCCTCTTATTGAACTGCATCCAGATCCACCGCATACCTGGATCTGGCCGTGGTGCAGGGAAAATCGCGCGTAGGTCGGTGAAGCCCCAGGGAACGCCACCGCCGGAGGGGATCTGCGCGGACAACAGACGAACCAACAGAACCTCTGCCTCCGAAGCGCCGCCGGCCGGACACCTGCCAAGCCCTACCATGAATACACGCCATGAGACGGGCTTCCTCCACCCTCCCGCCGCCGGAGCAGCCGACGGAGGGGAGGGAACCCACGCCTCACCGGCGGAAGAGGTGGACCGACGGTGGACTATCAAAATCGCCTCTCAGATCTGTATCGGGGAGAGGAAAGGGAGGGCGACGCTCTGTATCCTTTATATATCTCCCTGACGTCTCTCAAAACCGGGATGGAGATAATGCATGTACACGGAGATCTCACGGGAGAGAGAGACATGTGATAGAGAAACTACAGAGATGGAAAAGGAATGGGGAACTAGGGAACGAGCATGAACTCTCCGGAAGAAACGTACTCCACCTGCTCAACATTGCGCGTGGTATCGGCCAGGCTAGTCGAACCATTTACTCAAATATAAAAAACAATGGATTTATTTGGGACACGCCTTTTATTTTGTAGACTAAACCATAAAAGAAGACCGACATAAACTAATGGGTCACCTATTATTTCTTAAAAACTACTACTCCCTCCGTTCCAAATTAATTGATTTGTTTTTGTCCAAATATGGATGTATCTATATTTGTTTGATGTCTAGATACATCCATGTGTAACAAAATGTGTGTCAATTAAATCCGAACGGAGGGAGTAGATAATTGCCCGCGCGTCGCAACACTAGCATAAATATTCTAATAGATTAGCCCGTGACTCCCTTCCCATATTAATATGACTCTGTGTTTAATTTGATAAATATTTATAACCTTTGATCCATAATAAGTGTCGCAGTTTTGAACTAACTCTAGTTCAAAACCGCGACACTTATTTTGGATTGGAGGGAGTATTTTTTTTTTTTTGAGAACACAGTACAACACAGACGCTCACAAATACGCACATACACTCACCCCTATGAACGCACGCACGCACACCCTACCCCTATGAGCACCTCTGAAGGACTGAGCCGGCAGATCTTGAGGTTGACGAAGTCACCACAGGCGCCTCGCTGTTGACGGGCACGTCACCTACCACTGAAAGAATAGCGCCGGATAATCCTGGAATAAATCCAGGTAAATGCAAACGCCCATGCCAAGTCTAGGACTTGAACCTGGGTGGGCTGGTTCCACCACAGGGAACCCAACCATCAGAGCCAAGCTCCGTTTGCGATTGGAGGGAGTATTTGATAAGTATTTATTTGTATGGTCGTGAAAAAAGGAATGTAATAATCGGTGTCGCATAATTATTCTGCTGATTGATTGTTAATTTTCAGGTGAAGAAAGAATGTACTAATAATGAGTGGAAAAAGGTAAGGATAAAAGTATCATGAGAGATTGAGGGACCTTCGGATATCGGATATGAAAAAGGAAAAGTCGCGAACAGGCGGAGCAAAACATAACATATAGACAGGAAACTGAACCTTTTGTTTTTTAATAGGAGAGATAAATTCTTATTTGGTAAGTATTTATTTGTCTAGTGGTGAAATGAGGAATGCAATAATCGGTGTCCCCTAATTATTCTGGCAATTGATTGTTGATTGTCTGGTGAAAAAAGAAACGCATTAATTAGTGGTAAAAACGGCAAGGAAATACGATCGTGGGAGCGATTGCCGGAAAATTAAAAGGAAAGTCAGAATATTTCACTCGAAATTCAGAGAGGTGACTGCGGGCCGACGCCCACAGAACTGCTACAAATAGCATCGACACAGGGGAGTAGCAGTAGAAACGACAGACACAGCGTGTGACACATCGCCGGAGGAGACGGTTGCAGCAACCAGCCACTGCGTCGTCGTCGCCGAATGCCATTGCCGCCACCGCAAGGTATGATCCTCTCTCGGACTCTCACTCATCTGGCCTTCTCCCTCTAGCACACACGCGCCCGCGCGATCCCGCGCACATTTAAACCCTAGTTTCTGTGTTTATTCTCTCGTGGTTCCGATTAGCATTTCGCGTCAGGAGAGCTCGGATCGAGCCGGTAGTAGGGGAAGGACGAACCAAATTAGGATTTTGGCCCCATAAATTTGTTATTGGCCTGGAGATCGGAAATTCGGAACATGATCGACTCCGATTGGGGGTTTCTTGAAATTGAAACAAGTTTCGTCAGAACATAAATAAAATTTCCTATCGGTTTTCTTTGTGTGCGTTACTGTCGCTGCAGCTGGGACTGGGATTGCCGCCGTTGCCGGTGGCGGACCGTGAACGAATTTCACAGGGGAGTGGACCATGGACATTCCCGGTAAGAACATGTTTTGTTGTAACACCACTAGGAGGAACCAAATTAGGAATAACAACTAGGAGGAACCAAACTAGGAGTAAATCATGAAAGTGATAAAAGAAATACCTGAAGGGATTCGATACTAGTTTGTATGAAGCTTTTTGTGTGTTGGCAATAGGAGATTATTGAAAAATTTATAAGCAATAAGCAAAGAACTGTACATATGAATAACAACACATGCAGAGTACACGATAATTTGAGTTGTTCTGGTTGACTTGTGGATTGGAATCTCAGCTCTGTTGAGTGTTGACTACATATGCTACTAAGTGACTTTGTTGACCTCAAGCCAAGAGATCAATCCTGTTCGCCAATGTGTATGTGGCTATGTGCTACACTTCTATGTGATCGAAATTTATCACAGCTGTATGGAAACTTGTTTGCTGCGTCTGAATCCTTCAAGCTCAAAGTGCTGATATGTTCAGGATGCGACAGCCATTTAACATTTAGATTGCACAGAGGCTGGAGGCAATTTGTTGTCATATTAGCAATGAAATAGTCCATGCAGATTCAATCTTTTTCTTGTTAGTTACATCATTAGAATTTTTTATGTTCTGATATACAGCATCCCTGTTCTTACAACTGGCATGTCAGGCGTATCAGGAACCATACATGCACTGGCCATTTTTTCTTAGCACTTTATATATTATTTTAAGAACCCTTTTCGCTGGTTAGTTAGTTCCTTTTTATGTTATATTATCCAATTCGTTCGTTAATGTGTGTCATTTATTTGTATTGTGCTGCAGAGAAGCTGCAATTACTTGCAAGAGCAAGGACTGTTATATTTGTGTAGAAGCCATGTCTGAACCCCAAGGTTGGGCAGACCTCCCAAAATGCCTGCTGCACTCGATCGTTGCTCGGTTGGGCCTGGGCTCCGCCCCAGATCTTCTTGCCTTTGCTGCTACCTGCCGCTCTTGGGGTGCTGCCTTCTCTGGCTCCTTGGCAAAATTCCCACCTCTCCTTCTCCAACCTGATGTCCATGTGCCGGAACATCCGTATCTTGTCACGGATATAGCCAAAGTCAACCAAGGTTCCAACCTTTGCTATGAGATTCCTCTGTTTCTGGAATGGTTTTCCTTCATGGGGGCTTCCTATGGTCATCTCATTTTGTACAACAGAAAATCATGTCTCGTTGTTGATGTGTTCAGAGGTGTTAGTCTCTCACCTCCACCACTACCGGTCCTCGTATCCACTGATCTCAGCTATGGTGCCCTCACCGCTCCTCTTACATCACCTAACTCGCATCTCATTGTCGACGCGGCACCAGACAATCTGTTTTGGCGTGTTGGTAGCAACTCTTGGGTGAGACGTTCTACTCGGTCTGGAACAATCAAGCAAATCGTGGTCTTCAAAGGGCGGGTCTTTGGCATGGATTCTGATCGCAGGATCTTCAGAGTGCAGTTGACACCGGATATAAGCATACAGGAACTGCCAGTTATGGAGTCTAGCATGATCAGTAAACGTAATCTTTCCAACGCATGGCTGGTGCCATGTGGTAATATGCTTCTTTTGGTCGGCTTTCGGGGACCTATTGTCGTATCAGGGGTAACCTTCGAAGTCTTCCGCCTTGACCTATCGCTTGAACCTGCATTATGGCTGAAGGTGGACAAGCTAGACAACTGGGCGATATTCATCAGCACGGACAAGAGAAGCCAGGCATTGTCTTGCATGAACCCAGAGATATGGGGAGGGAGGAGCAACTGCATATACTGCTATAACCATGACTCTAAAAGTTGGACTGCACTTGAGTTGGGCAAGCCACTGCTGGGAGATGACTCCGAATCCAGTTCAAGCGTATTCATTTACATGGGCTGTGACAGCAAGGTGCAACCTCTGTGGGTTGTCCCCAGCATTCTCTCTCTGCATCGGTGATGGTGATGATCATGCTTATGTCTTATTTGGAGCATATTATATTGGAATGATGTGCAAGCATCTCTTCAGCATTTTTAGTTGTCGATTGTTGAACTTCGTAACTTGGGTAGGATGGAGTTATGTTGGGTTCGAGAGATTATTAATTTCAGCATTATGAACTTCTTGTCTTGCCTCCTTGTTCTGCATTCATGGCAATGCTGTTCATCATGTGTTACATTTGCTGATGCTCAAGTAGTGAATCGCTTTCTGTGGTAAGTTGGTGTTTTACAGATTTTCGCCTCCATCGGTTATGCTCAAGTCCGAGTGTATTTCAGTGGATTTCCTGTAATCCAATGGGTCTGAACTTTTAAGCTGGGATGCACACAGCGTTTTTTCTTTTCTTTTTAAAACAAGGATGTACACAGGGTATGAATGCTTTGATTCATTGTACTATATGTTCGAGGCATCATCTTCTGTCAGGACTATATAACCAGTTTAGTTAAAAAGAATATATACCTGTAAAAAATATTATGGTTAAATGGTATAGTCATTAATCTTTTTTTAGTGTAGTTAAAACCAGCTATATATTTTCCGCGCAAAAAGCCCAGTTATATATCCTTTTGAGGTAACTAATTTCAGTAATTTTCGTGAGAGAAATTAGAACCAGTATTTTTTTTTTGAATTTGAAATTAGAACCAGTAAACTCTTTAGCTTGAGTGAAAAAAACATGACGGTTTGGCTCAGCAAGCGAAGTCCTGGCATGTAGACGGCACGGTCCGGCCCAGTTGAGCCCAGCCCATATATACGTAGCCCGCCTTCATGTCAAGCTGCTCGGTTGGCGTCGCCATCGCCTACACTAGCGAAGGGGAATTGACTGCGCCGCCGTCTCCGCCGCATCGTCGCCGCCGCCTCTCCTTCCGCTCTCGGCCAGGTATACACCCTTCCCCACCTAGCTCAACCTAATATTTGTATGGTCCATGTGCCGTGGATAGTTGTACCCTAGGATAATTTGGAAGAGAAACATTGGGCGGCCATGCGCGGCAGAACCCCAACTAGCAGCAGCAGTGCCGATGTTGTTGAGTATCGTATCAGCAGGCCGTGTTGTGGCTTCCGGCGAAGAATCTTGACTCCTTGTTGTTGATCCACTTAATATAATTCGTTAGGATTTGGTAAAGTAAATTGAGTGTCCGTCTCCCCTTCTCCTCTACAGTGCAGAGAGGCGAAAAAGGGCGAGCCGTCGCGATCCCCTTCTCTCCGGCGGCGAGGGCGGGGCTCCCGGCCTCCTCCGCTCGCTTCGGCGGCGGGTGGTGGTCGGGATCCTGTTCCTCTGCCTCCGGCTTGTAGATAGGGTAGGTGTAGATCCCGTGGGCGTCGATTTGGAGAGGTTTCGGCCGCCTTTTGGGATGAATAACTCCGCCGTCCTTCTTCTCCCTTGCCGGTGCCGGCGGCGCTGGCTTGAGGACGGTGTTTCTGTCCCGCTGATCTATGGATCGAGCGGTGGTTCGTCCCCTCCCGGCACCGGTGCCAGCGGTGGTGTGGTGGGTGGTTTTGGACCTCCCAGATCTTCGCATCTGGTGAGGTGTTCGTCCTCTGGTTGGATGCTGCGGCGACGGCGGTGCTCCAATCTTGTGAGTAGTCCTCTCCCTTCCTCTCTGTGGTTGCTCTGGCGTGCTCCCCGGCGTCGGTGCAGAGGTTGGGATGCGGTGTGTGGTGCGGTGCGGGGAGTGGTGCTCTGCTCTGGCGCTCAGGTAGTGGTGTGGTGGTGGTGGAACTGGCATGGCCTGGCCGCCCCGGCGGCAGGAGATGCTGGAGCTGGTCGTGGGGGTGGCTTGGCCGTGCCCGTTCATCGGCGAGATCTTGCTGCTTGTGGCAAGTGGCTTATGTGGTCGTCTTCAAAGTTGAAGGTCCTCTCCTTCCAGGCGGGTGGTGGTCGGCTTCTTCTTCTCCGGTGTTCGTCGGCGACGAGAAGCTCTGGTGGCTCAGCGGCTTGCTGCTGTAGTGCTTCGAGTAGAGTACAATCTTCTGTACGAATTTGCGTATGTTTTCTTCTTTGTATCTGTTGATTGTACGCAGGTTTGTACTTCTAAAAAAAAAAAATTCGTTAGGATTTGGAAGAGGATCACAAACAGGACACATTGTGTTCCACTTGGTTTTGCTGATAATTTCTAATGTGATAGGATAATGCTGGAGTAAGACAGCCGTTTTAAGGTTTTTGGCTGCAGGGGAGGCAGTTTTCAGAAACACTGGTTATTATTGTTTATCCGAGCCATGTGAGGAGTGATGCTACTAGATACAAATGGAATGTTACCGATGTCTTTCTGGTTTTTCGCGCCGCTAGGATTCCTGTATGCTTTAATCTAACACGTCTCTGTGCTCACAACTAGCATCTCCAGGAATCATGCATACACCAGCCAACTTTCTACCTCTTTTTGTACCTCTTGATGTATCAGCAACTCGGTTCCTTTTCTGTTATCCAGTTCGTTCTTCTAATTTGTGTATTTTATTTTTGTAGTGTGTTGTAGAGGAGCTGTGGTTGCTCGCAAGATGAAGGGCTACTATCTCTGTGTCTGCGCCATGCATAACAGAATCCGGGCTTGGGCGGACCTTCCGGATGGCCTGCTGGACTCTATCATTGCTCGGCTGGGCTCCTACCATGATCTTCTTGCCTTTGAATCCACCTGCCACTCTTGGCGTGCCGCGATTTCTTCGTATCCGTTCAAACATACCTTGGGAGCACGCTTCCCACCTCTCCTTATCGAACCTGATGTGCCTTCTCGCTCTCGTCGTCCTCGATCCTTTAGAAAGAGCTTGGTGCCCACAAGCCCATGCCTTGTCACTGATATAGCCAACCAAGACACCTACCAGTGCAGTGAGATTCCCGAATTTTGTATTCCTGGGGGAAAGAATGCCCGCCCAAGTCCTCGAGGAGGTTTTGCTTCAGTGGTGCTTCCTATGGCCATCTCATTTTTTCCAGCAATACATCATGTGTCGTTTTTGATATGTTCACACGAGTCAGTGTCGTTTCATCTCCACAACTGCCGGTCTTCAATGACACTAAGAACTTGTATGGTGCCCTCACCGCTCCTCTAGCATCACCTAACTCACACCTCATTGTCGATACTGGATCACGAAATTTGTTTTGGCGTGTTGGTAGTCACTCTTGGGTGGGACGTATTCCTGAGGATGGACCAAGCAAGCAAATTGTGGTCTTCAAAGGGCAGGTCTTTGGCATGAATTATGCTAGCAGGACCTGCAAAGTGCACTTGACACCCCATATAAGAATACAGGAACCGTCAGTTATGTAGTTGAGCATAATCAGTAAATGGCATTTTCCAACACATGGCTGGTGGCATGTGGCGATATGCTTCTCTTGGTCGGTTTTCAGGGACCTTTTGTAGTACCAGGGGCAACGTTCGAAGTCTTCCGCCTTGACCTATCGTTCAAACCTGCTGCCTGCAGTATGGCTGAAGATGGACAAGCTAGACAACTGGGCGATTTTCATCAGCACGGACAAGAGAAGCCAACTATTGTCTTGCATGAACCCAGAGATATGGGGAGGGAGGAGCAACTGCATATACTTCTATAACCATGAGCCTAAACGTTGGACTGCACTTGAGTTGGGCAAGCCACTGCAGGGAGATGTCTCCGAATCCAATTCAGACATCTTTATGTACATGGGCTGTGACAACAGGTTACAGGTTGCAACCTATGTGGGTTTTTCCCAGCATGTTCTCTTTGCGCCAGTGATGGTGATGATCTTGATGCATAGCTTCTAGATCTTGTTTGGAGCACATCCTTCTCTAAAGATTTTTAATAATCTCCATCGTTGGTAGTTGTCGATCATCAAATTCCTTATCTTGGGATCAGGAGATTTATAAGTTCAGCATGATTACATAGAAGGTTGAACTCAATTTTATGCCCCTTTGTTGTCACGATGTTGTTCATCTTTGGGCCAGCTTTATCTTTGTTGCTTCGGCGTTGTATGCCTCCACTTGGTAATGGAACTTTACACTTGCTGAAATTTTAAAACGTGTGGTTTTGGGATTTTTTTTTTTTTGCGAATGGGAATTTTGGTTTTTGTGCAACTACAAAGTACGGAGTAGTTTTTTCTCTGTGGCAATTTCTTCTAACTGAGCCACGCTAACTCATATAAGCTTGTAATTACACACTGTTTTTGTTTGTTTTAGTTAGCAACATTTGGAAATTCGATAGGAGGGATGATATTGATACCGTTTATTGTACATTCATTTTCCTTATATTCATTGGATTAAAATTTGATAAACAAGTAGATATCTTACATGAAATTTATCAAAACAAACCAAACATGACAGGACATGATTGCATGTAACAAACCAAACAAGACAGGAAATAATCGCATGGTAAACAGTACTAGGAAATAAAAGAAAGTTCTTTGCTTATAATTTGTGCAATTTTTGTAGCATGGAATAGTGTGGAAATTAGGGGCATTTCAGCTGGGAACTAAAATAAAGACGAGTGAGGCATAAGTAGTCAAATCTTTGAATTTGATTGGGCTACATTGAAATCAGATGGCTTTTTTGGTAGCAGTCCAAGGAGTTGGTTCACTTTTGGTTATCGTGCCTTTGCTTTGCTCTTCTTTTTCGGACACATTAGGCATGGCTCTAGTACTTTGTTCCGAGATGTTTTTTATGGTATTTATCCAGATTTGGATGCTCAAGTGGAATTTCACACATTGTTATCGTATCAAAAGAGAGAAATATGCCAAATTGGTTTTATGAGCTAAGCATGGCGTAGGATGCAGACATAAAAAGTTATAACAAGGAGAGACGTGTCTAATTTTCTCTTCATGCAAAATAGGATACCGTTCAAACTGTTAGATATTCCATGTCAGCCTCCTGAAGACGTATGATGGACCCTCTCGAGACTCCAGATGCTCCTCGGCCTCTACCGCCCCTCTGCATGGCAAAGCTATTGAATAAAGCAGACGAGAAGTTACCCTAATTTCTCACATCTCCTCTCCCTCCTCTAAACCTAGACGCATGCACCATCTCTCCCTCTCAATCCATCTAATCAACGGGCTGTAACACGATACAGACGATTTTTGTCATGATTCCTCTCTGGTACTACCTTTTGTCGTCACATTTATGAACTATTTCATGTGTTGTAAGAGCTAGTTCTTATGTTGTACGACTATTTCCTAAAAGTAACAGTTAAGAAGTTATTTATGAAACATTGTTAAAATATTGTTGAATGTGATATAGGGGAGAGTATATAGGGGAGCTGCTGGAGATGAACAAAATTTAGGGGAGAAATCTTTTTAGGGGAGTCGCCTACATGGACATCAGGTATAGGGGAGAAGATATAGTGGAACTGCTGGACTTGCTCTAATAAGAGAGATGAAATGTGCAGAAGTGTGTCAATCATTTTGTATTTCGCTGGCTGTGTTTGTTGTCGCTTTAGGTGATCCGTGATCAAACTATGAATGTGAAACTTTGCAATAAAATGACTGTGTGCATCAATGGATATTGAGGCCGGGGTTGTGCTCCCCATTTTAAAAAACAACAACTTGGAGATGACGATTGTGATTGACATCATGGAGATTTAGTTTGCTGATGATGAACAATTAGTTTCTTAAAGATGCATAAAGTTTCTAATTAATAAGAACCAAACTGGGAGACGTTTTATACATGTTTTACATAGCTTTTATCTTTTATATATGATGATGTCATTCATGTGATGCTGATTATTGTCATTTTGATAGATTGGATGTTAATTGACATTTATATATGCAGTGATTCGTCGAGTTTTTTCGTCGAAAAGTACACTAGTGGCATTTTTTTTGGAACACCACTTGTTACAATCTACCGGTGACAACGACGTGTGCTCATCGGGCACACACTACTTATTCTATTACTAGTGGCGTGATGTTGGCACACCACTAATAGTCTTGTTACTAGTGGTGTGGGAGTGACACACTAATAGTAACAAATAACAATGACGTCATAGTGTGCACTCCCACGCCATTAGCATTTTTTTTTTGACAGGTCACTACAGATAGGATTTTCGGCAGTAATGTCAAGCCGAATCGGGCCTTTGCATTTGCAGGATTTGTTAAACTGATTGGCCGTGGCCCATAACTTTATCAATACTTTCTTACATAAGTTGCAAAAACTTGTCATATACTCTTATCATTGATAGTGAAATCAATTATCCTTAAAATATACAAAAAACAGTGATCAATCCCCGAAAATAAAAATAGAAATTTTTTGAGAACACAAAATAAAAATAGAAATTGAAGTGACCAAATGCGATATAGAATACAATAAGAATGTCTTACGAATAATCGCGATGCACACACACAGTCCACACGCAGCTATAGCGTGGATTTTATTTGCAGTACTACACACGTAGCATGACTAGACCATTCGTTGCATTCTACTCGTATGCACGTACGTTGCCCAGCTCACCGGACCGGGCCCAGATGATGCTGAGTTTACTGAGGAAGTGGCACACGGCGACCTCCCCTGGGTTGACGGAGTGCAACCTGAAGAACGGGTTCTCCGGGTTCCACTGCGACGTGTTGAGGTGGCACACCGCCAACGCCTCAATCGCCGGCGCCACGCCGTGCTCGCTCTCCAGCGTCACCATGTACGCCGCTGTGGGGTTGGCCGTGTGGCAGTAGAAGACCGCGTACGGGTACGTCAGGTCATGGCAGGTCACGATCTCCAACGACTTAGAGAGCTTCCGCGCCGCCGTCACATTGTACCTCGTCCGCAGCGCCGACGTGCCCGCCGCTTCGATGGGCATATTGGCCGAGAACGCCCGGACGTTGCGCGTCCCCAGGAGTGAGGCCGAGAGCTCGGCGAGAGACTCCAGGGAGGTGGCGCAGCCTGCTTTCTGGCCTGGAAGCGGCCGTGGGTGCTCACAGGTGTCCAGCGTCCACCGCATCTCTCTGGCCATCGCGAGGGACGCCGGCGCAAACATGGCGACGATCTCGGCGAAGCGTTTAGCCGAGAACGGGATGGAGCTGGCGATATGACCGGGCAGAAGGGCCGGCAGCGAGCTGGTTGGCGGTATGGTAGGGGTCATCATGGTCCCTGGCCGCAGCATGTCGTGGAAGAAGAAAACATCTGCAATTCTTTTGTTGCGGTGGTTGTGGGCGTGGACATGGAAACGCCCTTCCCCTTCTATAACAACGACACATATAGATTTATTAAAAAGGTGAGCATACGAAAGTTGTTAGTTTTCGAATCATATATTAGACATCACAATGGAAACTTCATATATCACCTTTGTCCCCTTCTAATCCATATGACGCGTGATTTTTTTTACACCATCTTCATCTTCATGCCCGTATGACATGGATATTTCCTTGACATCCTCTTCACCTTTTACACCATAGGAAATAGTATAGTACTTATTAAAAAAAAGTTGAGCATACGAAAGTTGTTAGGTTTTCGAATCTATTAGACTTTACAATGGGAAACTTTATATATCACCTTTGTCCCCTCTAATCCATATGACGTCGGGATTTTCTTTAGACCATCTTCATTTTCTTGCCCGTATGACACGGATATTTCCTTTACATCCTCTTCACCTTATACACCATAGGAAATAGTATAGTACTTATTAAAAAAGGTGAGCATACGAAAGTTCTTAGGTTTTCGAATATATATATTAGACTTCACAATGGGAAACTTTATATATCACCTTTGTCCCCTTCTAATCCATATGATGCCGTGATTTTCTTTAGACCATCTTCATCTTGTTGCCCGTATGACACGGATATTTCCTTTAGATCCTCTTCACCTTTTACACCATAGGAAACTGATATTTCCTTTAGGTCCTCTTCACCTTCTAATCCATATGACACTGATATTTCCTTTAGATCCTCTTCAAGTTTGGACCCATAGGATACCGAGATTTCATTTAGATTATCTTTATCTCGTTGTCTTGCTGCTAAGATCTTTTTTAAGTCCACAACGGAAACTTTCTGCGAATCTTGTTTACCTTCTAAACCATAGAATACTGAGATTTCTTTTAGATCCTCATCAAGTTTTGACCCATATGATACCGAGATTTCTTTTAGATTCTCTTCATTTCGTGGTCTTGCTGTTAAGATCTTTTTTGAGCCTACCATGGAAACTTTCTTTGAATCTTGTTTACCTTCTAATCCATATGATACCGAGATTTCTTTCACATCATCTCCAAGTTTGGACCCATATGATACTGAGATTTCTTTTAGATTTTCTTCATTTTGTGGGCTTGCTGCCAGGATTTTTTTAAATTTGTCGTCATGGATTTCATCTGATCTTGTTTACGTTTTAACAGATATGAATCTAATATTTCCTTTTTATTACCCTGGGATCCATATGACACAGATATCTCCTTCAAGTCTTCTTTAGCTTGTGATGCATCATGAACATTTTTCCCATCCTTGAGGTTAGCTTCTGGCTTAACCCTCTGATAATGTGGTCCAATTTGAGAAATTACCTTTACCACTTTGAGGTTATTGGATCCTGAAATTTGGCATGTTGTCATGCTTGAATGTGTGAAAGAGTAAAAAGACAAACAAACATCCATTTCTTTATTTCATGCTAAATAATTTTCCTTTCTGTGTACATGTAATAATATAGTGATATAAAAAATACTAGCACAACACACGTGCACGGGAAAAAAATTATCTATTAAAAATCAAAATAAGTAGGTCAATATATGAAGGCAACATAGTTGATAATCTGCCACACCTTGACTCCGACAAGTCTCATTGACAAAGGCTACAAATTCCGCCCCTCGTTGCCCAGTTTGAATTGTTCCTCCTTTGTCGAGCGATTGTTTCAACAATAATGGTTTAGTAGTTAAGACATATGAGTTCCACATACCACAAATATCATGTAGCTATAAAGGGATATAAGAATGGATCTAATCATCAGATATATAGCTAGTGCAAGATCTTTTAGGGCATCTTTGTTGGTCTCGTTGTGCTGCCAAAACTGTTGTGCAATGGGCTGGTCGTGATGTCAAAATTGATGTGGTGAGAAAGTTGTTGTGTTGGGCGTTGCTCTTTGGCAATTTGACCGGCTATGTGGCAATAGGCTGAGGAATTATCCGAAATACCCTCATAGTTCTAAGAACGTTTACTTTTGCTGATTCAAGTGGAAACAATGTATTTAGACATGTATTAACATGAATGCTCGCGAGTATCGACGCTAAAGAAATTCTCAGTATATTTTAACAACGGAGATAAGCTTCAGTAACCGGATCACCTCACATTCATCTATACGGCTAAAAAATCATCAAACGAAAATAATATATGTACATAGAAGCTGCAAGTCAATTATTATGTTTGACATACTGATAACTGTATACGTGCGTGTTAGAGAGAGATTAACCTGCATGAGGGTTCAATAGGTCGAGTATGGCTGGGGGCATAGAGTTTGGGGAAGCAACGTTTGCCAGTAGTCCATTGCATTGTCTGAGTCTGCATGGCCTGTTCTTCCTGCTCCAGCAACCTACATGGACCATCGTACGAAATCTCAGAATTAATGTTAGAATTAATGTCACGACGATGCGTATAATGTACTTCCTCGTTCTAAATTAAATGAAGTTATGTGTTTGTCCTAAGTCAATCTTGTAACTTCGACCAAATCTAACTAAAATATAATAAAATCAAGAACAATAAATATATACATATATATACACCAAAAATATGTGAATCTAATGACACTGATTTTGTGGTGTAAGATTCCAACATACTTTATATCGACCATGTCAAACTTAAATAATTTTGCATTAAGACAAAGCTAGAACTTACGGAGAAGAAAGAAAGCTGTGACGAAATGGTATAAATAAACTAGTCACGTGTAGGACGGAAGAATTGTTAGTCTTTGTCTCTCGATAATGCGATCTTCAAGGGAGCTAACAATCTTTAAATAAGGAAGCTTTGTAGTTTGGTATGCCACTTTGCATACTCTCTCTCGAGAAAAAAAGAAGCTTTGTAGACTGCACACTTATTTCTAAAATCAAGAGGAATGACAGTATAGGATTGTGACAACACATAAGAGCTCACCAGGAGAAGTGAGATGAGTAGCACCAGGGCGTCCATGTTGTGCGTTGCATTTGTTCTTCATGTGATGGTCGTGCCTATTTATAGAACTCCGAGGGGGTTGGCTAATCATACAAGCACTGTAAAAAAAAGGATTACGAACATGGTCACGTGCTGTTCATCAGGTAAAAACGATTTTCCTTCCATATAATAAACAATACAGTGTTACAGTAATGGGTGGATCCAACCTTTGACACCCTGTAACCGCCGACAGACACCTAACCAAAAATTCACTGTCCTTTACTCCTATTAATGCAGCACCTGCCACAACTTAAGCAATACACTGTTACCATGTCCTACAACATCTGCCAGTGCCACACCTGCCGGGTGTGTTTGCTAGCCTGTGTCACCCTGCCATGGCTATCTCTTCTCATACATGCTTACCATATACGAACTGAGCTGAGATTTTGCAATGTGTTTGGTAGCCTGTATCAGTTGAGACATGCTGAACTGAGATGTTGTTTGGTACCATGTATTAGTTGAGAAAAGCTGAATGAGATGTTATTTGCACCTGTTTCTGAGTTTGATGTGGTTTCCTCCTTCCTGAATTGGTGAGGAGGATATCACCACAAGTCAGAAGTGATGAAAAATAGACTTTTTATGCAATTATATAATTATTTCAATATAAATACGTTGTTAAACAAAGTTTGGACATGATACATCTTTAATGAAGGACATCATATTTTCAGCACATAAATAAGACGTTTAGCACATAAGAAATATATTACAGCATCCTAAATAACATAATTCAGCACATAAATGAGATAGATATAGCATAAAAAGGTCCATAGTTGCATACATCATCCATAATGAGACAAAAGTTTGCATCCATCTAAAAGTACTAATTAGCATTACAAAAGAGATGATATCTCAAGTTCCAAGTCAAACAAGATCAGGACTTTTTGCTAAGATGCGCTTGAACGAGGCTTGCCGAACTTCAAATTCCATTTTCACGAAATTAAGGCCTTTACCCTTGTGCTCTGTCAAGACCTACCAGGTAAGCATGATTCGTGTCTCATTCTGGTGGTAAAATTGAGGTCTTGAATTCTTGGTATGGTCACTTATCAAGTGGAGCTTTTAAATACGCCGATGATTCCATGTTTGCTCTTGTAAATTTTTTATTTATGGCCAAGAAAATAATGATTTTATTTCTAGAGATTATAATCAACATCAGAATGAGGTCTATGCCGAACCAATTCCTTGTCATCCTATGATTTACATATAGCATCACTTCAGTTACTTCTTATGTAATTTGTAGTTTCATATTTTGCAGTACCACGCAAAATCGTTTATGTACTTTTGTTGCCTATCTGTGTGATATGAAAAACTCTTTTAGAAATTACAAATACATTGTGCAGTAAAATTTCTCGGCTGCCGTTAGGCACGACTTGAGTGCCTTAAAATACTGCAAGATTTAAGCGGAAATCAGATTGCTCCTTAACTTGTCTCGGCCAACCAAATGTTTGTTCGGATGAAATGAGCAAGGATCTAAGATACTTACTGACATTTGACACAATCCTTCATCCTTTGATGAAATGTTATTCAGTTGAAATGTTCTGAAATGATGACTATTTGTTTAGGACCAGGCAAAGCTGGGTTGGACTAATTGATCTCCATGACAGAGAAACTTCTTCAAACAGAATCTGGAGAAGATAACCCAACATCACATCAGGAGGGACCACACCAAGGTTTGTGGTTTCTCTGTCAAGCAATTATCGACCCCTCTTTTTCTTGCTACAAGTCTGGTGCGTCCATGCTAATTCTGAGAAGCTCAGTACCACCTTATATCAAATATATTTCCAATCAGTTGTGGCGATCTCCTGATCTCTCAAGTTAAAGGAATATCTAGGGAGTATGGAAAGTTCAGTTTTTCTATTTATGAATCTGCGGCTTCAAATTTGTCTTACTGCAGATGCTTCTATAAATCTAGAGTTGATCATTTTTAAGCTACATGGATCCATTCACTTCATGTTTTTGAGCTACATAGTTTATATATTTACTCCATTAGATGAACATATGTGAATTAGCTGCCATTCAGTCTTCTTTAAGCTACCATGGATCCAACGAATGGAATGTACACCTGCACAACATATGCCTGTAGATAAGCACACCTAGCGTTTAGCTCGGTAACTTCAAATAGCATTCAGAAAAGTAAACAAAAAAATCACTGCATATTAATCACCGACAGCTAATTACATTTACAAATCTGCTTTGCACATGTTCTAATGGTAACAGATCATTTGAAAATGATAAACAGTTTATGGCTTTATGCCTCTCAAATATCTTATCACTATTTCACATAAGCTGAACTACTGACATACAGTACAGTTCATTCAAACACTTGATGTACATGATTCAAATATACTACCAGCTTCATGAGTAAAATACAGTATGTTCATTCAGAATCCCAGATCATGCTGGTAATAGATCATTTTAAAATGATAAACAGTTTATGGCTTTATGCCTCTCAAATATCTAATCACTATTTCACATGATATTCAAGCACTTGATAAGCTGAACTACTGACATACAGTACAGTACATTCAAACACTTGACATACATGATATTCAAATATACTACCAGCTTAATTAGTAAAATACAGTACTGTTCGTTCAGAATCCATGCTGTGCATACTTTTCAGACTAACATGCCAAATTTAATACAGTTCAGCTATGCATAATCTATGCATTTGGTTTTTCAGGAGATAACTCATTATCTTCTTTGTATTTCACCTACCAGACTGCTAAATTTTGATAATTTTCATCCATCTGGTCTTGCTAATTACGAGCTGTAAAAATTTTGGGTGCCAAATTACATGCTGGTATACTGCTCGTCGCAAAAGAGAAGTAATCTAATGTCCCAAGAAAGTTGAAGAACTAATTTCAGGTCACATGTTAGACATCTATACAGGAGTAAAGAACCAACTGTGGATCGAGCTAGGACTTGTCCATGCAGCATGAAACCTAAGGAAAAAGAAGTAAGAAATAATCTGACCTTCTATGGTTCCTAGACTCGCACGCGAAGAACGCCCACGGACCAGAGCTGGTCAGCGGCGACCTGGGCGTCAAAGTGCAACAGAGCTGAGTAGTGTGCATTTAGCTGATATATGTAATTGTACAATATGGCAATAAACATATTACATGTTTCTCAATGTGCTCAATTTTTTTAATCTAGACATCCATGGTAGGTGACTTACCATTGTAGGACCCATGTGATTGTACAGTGGTAATAAACATATTACATGTTTCTCCAAGTGCTCAATTTTTTAATCCATGAACAATGTAGATTACCTACACATTAAGGGTGATACAAGAAAATCAAGATAACCGGTTTGATCCTAATCCTATTGGCATGACAAAAGGGTGCTGCTACACACATGCAACAGCGCTGTCGGGGAGTACGGCGTGGACAGGACGAGGAGATCGAGGAGATTGGGACTGCTTGCAAATGAATGGAATGGCACTGAATTGAGTTGTGATCATGATGATGCTTTTAGGCCTCCAGGTCTAACTTGCAAATTTGAGCTTAAGTGCATCTAGGTTCAGCTCAGGTATTTGGTATGTTGCATTTGATGCCCAACAAATGTTTGTGTAAATGTCTGAATGGAAACTACTTTGTGTGGCATTATATTTATGGAAAACAGAAGAATTACCGTGTGTCTTAATATTGTCGTCCAATTTCAATTTTTTTTGTTATGCTTAGGGACAAGAGTTTTGATGAACCGCTATTAAATACTTGGTATATACCTTTGAGATTGTCCTGCTTATGAATTGCTCAAAGCTGACAAGTAACATTCCAATATTATCTCTTAGATTGTGATGTGATGGTCAATCAGAACTAATTTTGTAGCTGATACAAAATTGAGTCATGATTTTCACTGTTATGCAAATACAATGCATGAAGCAAGATATCATAAGCTGGCTATGTCCTACAGTTTTGTTCAGTGACTTGGGAGCCAACAAGTCCAGTTTGCTAGCGAAGGGAAGCCTCTGGTTCACATTGTCTCTGCACCCAGAATTGCAATTGACTGCATCATTTAGATTGACTTAGTTATGTACTATTTCATTCCACTTCTGTTGGATCAAATCATTAGACATTCGTTGATTCATAAAATTCTTTCCTTCAAATAATTCTCAGGCCTAATCGATGTCTATGTAGGAGGAACTAGCTGTGAGTCATGTCTGAGTATTTTTTTTCTTGATGATGGTGTTGTATCACATGCATGCTTCCTGTGCAAAGGATCCGATCAAACACTTTTACGGTGTGCCTCGCACCAAAAAAAAGATGTACAATATGTTTATCGAGAAGCAATTCATATACAAATGTGTTGTCGGTACTATCTAAAATGGGTCAAATATAAGCGCCTAATAATTACTACTAAATTTATATTTATTTGAGAGGTTTCATAAATTCCAACCATATGTATCTTTTAAGTGCAACAAAGAAAATCTTATTTTCTTTGTTAAGGTAAAAAGTGTCTATTTTATCTGGTTAGGCAAATAAAATACAACTTTTGTTATACAATCACATAAACAAAAAAATGACAGGAAATCACGGTGACGGGCTTGCAGTCATGGGCTAACCTAGAATATTTTATGCCCACGTTGCACGCACGGGCAATTAACTAGTAGAAATATAAGAAATATATTCTTGCAAAGTACGAGCTACAGGTTTATAGAAAGGCTACAAGTAAAATAAGGACTAGTGTTGCTGAATCTAGCTACCATGTACATTTTCATGGTGAAATGTTTGGCTGCTGCTGCTAATCTGACCAAGTCCAAGTCAAATTCGTTGATAAGTAATGTCACAGAGAAAAGCACAGCTCGCACTAGTACTCACCATGAAATTTGCAAGGAGTTATTCAACCTACGGCATGCACATTTATAATATGAAAAGCACAGAGAAAAGCACAGCTCGCACTAGTACTCACCATGAAATTTGCAAGGAGTTATTCAACCTACGGCATGCACATTTATAATATGACATCCAAGTTCAGCTACCATTCATGTACTTGTAATATGACATGCAAGTTGTGCAAGAAAAAAGAACCTTCAATGGCCTGGTAAAATTACTACATCCTACAGGTTTTTGTTTGGAATAAACTCAGATCTGAAACATATGATGTTCTAATTGGTATGAAGCAAATCCCGAACAGTGAGCTTAATCTAAAAAAAGGAGAGAATCTATAAGAGTTACGGGTGAAGACCAACTATAAACCAATCGAATCTAAGTGCATGGTAGCAAAAACAACAAGAGATCATCGGACCATGGAGGAACAAATCGAAATTTTGAGATGACCTGTACGGTACCTTGCTGCCGCAAATGAATCGTAATCTGAGAGACAAGGGACCTGCTGGGGGAGGTGAAGGAGCAAAGCAGGAGAGGGCACGGAGGAGCTGAGAAGGACCGGGGCGGACCGCGGAGGCGCGTGGGCAGCAGCTTCGCCGCCGATTTCAGCCGCCGCCACCGCCATGCTCCTGCTACAGAGCTAGGGTTTTAGGGGAGGCTCGGAGAGCTCGAGGCGCAGCAGGCCGGCGGCGGCCATGGGTGGAGCTTGGCGACGGCGCTCCTTGTGTGCAAGAGGGTGGAGGGCGGAGAGGTGCGGTGTCAGACTGTCAGGTCGCCCTCTCTCTGAACATCTCCAGGACGGAGACAAACCTCAGTTATCGAACGGCTGAGAAAGGCGCTCTTCAACGGCCAAGATCATCCGATACCGTTTCATAGCGCCAGCTAGATTTACTCACTAAACTACTGTAGTGATTCTACTGCTGTCCTTTTTACTATTTGTCCGGAGTGCACTATACCTGGATATATTACTCAACGTATAACAAGCGTACAAAATACATCCAGATACGGGAGAGCTGTTCCCAAAATACAGAGAAGATCGAAAACAAGAAAGAAAATACAATTAAAACCATTGACACTTCTCTGATCAGAGCAATCCGCCACCGCTGCACCTCCATTGACGACCACCGGAGGAGAGAACAGAGCACGGCAGCTGAGTAGCCGGCAGGGAACTTTAGAGGAATTAACCTCGTTGATATCGCCGCAATATCCACCCGACGCGGACGTCGAGATCTTGCACGACGGCGAGCAACCCCATCGGCGGGAGCAACGCTCCGAACCAAGCCGGCCGTCGGGTCACCGTCCTCTTCCAGCACGCACACCCGCAAGAAACCTTCTGGGAACAACAAACACAGCAGAAAACTGCCGGCCACAGGCCCAACCGCTCCTCGAGCACTCTTCTTCTTCCACCACGGCAGCGAGAAGAGGAACAGAGAAGCAGCAAAAAACGAGCTTATTACCGAGATAACCTTCGCCGAAGAATCGCAACCAGCCGACTCCTTCCTCCACAGAAGCTTGACGAACTGCCACGACTCCACCGCCATGTACCAGGAACCGCTCGAAAGCTCTGGCACCGCTTCCTCCAGAACCAGAGCCCAAGCTAGCAATCCATGCCCTCCCCTCGCCTCCACGGCCGGCCAGAGGGACACAGACACGAGCTCGCGCCAGATCTGAAGGAAACCAACCCCCACTCAGGGCCACATCTCCCCACGCCACCACGGTAGGCCAGAGACGCCCGACCCCAACCCAACACCTCCACGACCTCCCCGGCGTCACCGCCGGAACGGGGAAAGAAGGGGGAGGACTTATTCCGATGCGACGACGCCACCGCCGCCGTCTTCGATGCCGTCGCCCGGAAACGAAAGACCTACACTAAACCCTAACCTATCTACACGCACGGCGAGAACCCGGAGCTCCCCTCCACCTCACGGCGCCGAAACGGCGGCCGGAGGCGAAGGGGAGCAGCGGTTCCGCCGGCGAGACGCGAGGACAGAGGAGTCGCCTCGAGTTCTCCTCTCTCAAACAGTAACGAGATAAGGGACGGGGTACAAGAGTGGGTACAAAACTCATCTCTGCCGCTGCGTCGGAATCTAACTCAATTGCTACTTGTCTCAAGACCAAAATTAAACCCTAAAAGGGCACATATAATCTTTACTATAATACGAGTAGTGTTTCTTCCTTCGTCCGTTTTGTGGTACGTATTTTAGTTTCCCAATTTACCCCTGCATTGCTAGGCTATTTGCGGACAATTGCCACCGCTAAGTGATAGGATCGCTTCGCTATTCTATTCCCAGAATCGATTCCACTGGTCAAATCCACCAATCACGGCGCCTCCGTCTCCACCGAGGAAGAGCAGGGCTCTGCTCCTCAACAATCGTCGGCGAGGCGGCGAGGCAAGCTCGGCCGCCGGACTCCTGCTGCTCGCGGTGGTCCGGGCCCCGACCTGCGCACCGACAAGATAGCCGCCTGTGACGCGCAGCATCCCCGAGCCCTATCCTTTCTGTCGCTCGCGATGGTGCTCGGAAAGAGGAACGAATCAGGCCGGTTCCAGGCAGGCGGAGGCCGGAGGGCGCGGATATGGAGCGGCCACACGCAAGGATACCGGCGTCCGCCGCGTGCAAGGAGGTCCACCTCGCCGACCTCCGCACATCGCCCGCGGCCACGGTGGCCGACGGTTAGGAGGAGGGAGGACCGGGTTCTTCTAGCTCATGTCCTTGTGGCCGAAAGGGCGGCGATTTGAGGAGGCCAGGATGGCGTCGCCGGCCGAGAGAAGCAGCCGCCCCGCGCTCTGGTACATCTTCGACAGTGTACCGCCGTCGGAAAAATCCATCGACGCGATCGTCGGGATCGAGGAGATACGTTTCCTTGCTCAAATCCACCAATCACGGCGGCCTCCGTCTCCACCGAGGAAGAGTAGGGCTCTGCTCCTCAACAATCGCCGGCGAGGCAAGCTTGGCCGCCGGACTCCTGCTGCTCGCGGTGGTCCGGGCCCTGACCTGCGCACCGGCAAGATAGCCGCCCGTGAGGCGCAGCATCCCCGAGCTCTATCCTTTCTGTCGCTCGCGATGGTGCTCGGAAAGAGGAACGAATCAGGCCGGGTTCCAGGCTGGCGGAGGCCGGAGGGCGCAGGTATGGAGCGGCCACACGCAAGGATACCGGCGTCCGCCGCGTGCAAGGAGGTCCACCTCGCCGACCTCCGCACATCGCCCGCGGCCACGGTGGCCGACGGTGAGGAGGAGGGAGGACCGGGTTCTTCTAGCTCATGTCCTTGTGGCCGAAAGGGCGGCGATTTGAGGAGGCCAGGACGGCATCGCCGGCCGAGAGAAGCAGCCGCCCCACGCTCTGGTACATCTCCGACAGTGTACCGCCGCCGAAAAAATCCATCGCCGCGATCGTCGGGATCGAGGAGATACGTTTCCTTGCTCGCTTTGGTTTTTTCCATGTCTTGGGTCGATTGAACTGCCATATAAGATCCGAAAGTTCTTGGAAAGAAGCACAGGCAACCATCAACTGGAGGAGGATCTCACCTGACGGACATGTGACGATTGGAAGATGAACAGGGGATTAATGCGAGGACGGTGTTGGAATGGAACTGGAACAGGGGCGGGGTTGAGGCGTGAGGCCTGCGACTATGTGCTGGAGGTACTAATCTACTGCTGCCACTAGCTGGTTCCTTCGGCTGGTAAATTTGTGCTATCAATTGAGTTGGCGAGGAGAGGAGAGATATGTTTTCTTCACTTATGTTATTACTCTGCATTGGAGTCACCTTGGATGTCTCATTCTTGGAAGCTCTCGGCTGAATGTTTGACGAACTGAGCTGAAGTGTGGACATGAAGGTTTGGGATATGGTAGGGAAGGTAATGATTGTTGTGTCCTTGACAAATAGAGTTAGGAAATTTGAACTTGTATCTCAGATTTGATAAAAGCATGCAATCTGTTTGTGGAATATGGTTGCATAACCATATACGTATGCAAAATTATGTGTCAATTTCCCACTTTGTGTCACTAATAACTTCAGTACCTCTCAGTGTCATGCCGTAAGCATGTTTCAATTTTTTTTGAGTCTTTGCATCCCCATTCACAATTTCACATACGCATGCTATATCAGATATACTCAGTTCAGGGTCTCATGAAAATTGACCATTTAACATGCATATACCTGATCTAGGATCCTCAATGGTGAACTGCAATTTCATTCTACTTTCACTCAGATGATATTTCGAATTGGGTTGCCACTTAAATTTGCATACCATGGTACTCGGTCATACTTGAATTGCTAATTGCTCTTTACCTATCTATATAGCTGATTTGTTATCTTACACTTATGTGAGATGTATGAATCGTTGTTTCATCAGCCCGTAGCAACGCACGGGCATTTTGCTAGTTTCCAATATAGATCGAGATGGCTCCTCTTACGTACCGAGCCGGATCCGTGATAAACTAGTGTTGATTTAGTTCTAGTTCTTGTTTGTCTTGGCGATCTCATTCGGGATCTGACATATGCAGACGGCCCCGCGCGTTCAGAGGTGACAGGGCAGCGCTGGCGAGCGAGCCAGAGGGTGGGGGCGGCGCCCGAGTGGAGATTGAAGGGATAGGGTTAGGGAGTGTATGCTTGCGAGTTGGTTGTGTGGTCTGCCTGCGTGAGTGGATAGAGGGGTTAAGAGAGGAGAGCGAAAAAAGGATCCATAATGGCAACGTGCTTTTGCCGTTTTGCCCGCACACGCCGGCACTATATGGTAGCAACATGCCTAGCCTTTAGCGCGCACGTTGCCCCTAATTCGCACAAAACCCCTCAGGTGCCCATACTTGTTGGCAACGCGCGACTTACAACAGCACGTTGCCAGTAAGTGCTTCTAGACCCGCGCCCCTGCCTGACACGTTGACACTAATTAGTAGCAACGTGCATTTTTTTTGGGGCATGTTGCTAACAGCAAATTGCCACTAAGCTATTTCCTGCTAGTGTTAGAATGTTTTTATGGACGAAAGGGCGACGTGAGAGAGTACAGGAGGTGGAGGCGCGGCCCTACGGCGTGCCCCTATTTGCGGGCCCTCCCGCCTAGGTTGTGTGTCCCCCTATCCTCGTCCTATGTTGTCCATCTTCGTGTTGTAAAGTTATTGCAGTTTCCAATTTTCCCGGCACGTGCCTAGGGTTTTTCTACGATTCGAAAACAGGTAGAAAATAGCAACTAACACTTGGTACTAGGTGAATATGCCAGTTAGTCCAATAAAAGATGTAAGAAGATACCCCATCCATTTCTATATGTAGGGTATATAAGTTTTGGCACGGAAATTAAGGAATGCTCATCGAGGAAAAAATTACACCTGTTTTGGACTAAATTACCTCTAGCTAGATTGAATGACTCATGATAAGGAAACATTACACCAGAAATTAAGGAATGCTCATCGAGGAATGCTCATCGAGGAAATTAAGGGTATATAATTGACGTGGAAAATAAAGTAGTTTGCTCTAGATAAGGAAACATAATCAAATCTCTAAAAAAAGTATTCAAACAAGGGGGAAAGCACCACACCATATATTTGGGATTTTCCCTAACTAATATACCTTTTATCTATAAAGGGAGGGATTAACCATAATCGATTTTTTGTTAAATACATATACATGATGGTTTTCCATACTTTCCGTAGCAAAAGTATGTAGCAATGATATATTATAGCATGGATCAATCAAAATTATAGATACGTTTTGCGTATCAGAGGGGTATGCAACCATAGGCAATATAGGCCCTGTTTGGTTGGGCTTCTGCTTTTAGGATCCGAAAGCAGAATCACAAACAAACAACATCAAATGGAAATGCGTTGTCGTGAAGTGTTGTGTGAAAATACACATGAGCAGAGCCAACGAGGGGAAGCGTGGAGGTGCTTCCCGCAGCTTCCTACTTAAATCCCGAATCGTTTTCTCTTACTACCCACTCGGTTGCTGGAAATTACGAGAGCACTGCTACCGTGAGGCCCGAACCTGTGACTCTCGCTTCGCGTGACTCTCGCTTCGCATGTGTATCTACATGTAAGGTACATGCACCGAGTCAAGCCATATTCTATCTCATATAAATATATTTCAGTTCAAAATAATTTGTATATTAAATATTTGCGTAACGAGTAGTTTCCATTCCTGTAATAAGTTTCGATTTTCGTGAATCATAGAGTAGAACGGTCTCGCCTTTTTCATAACTTTCGTGTAACATCTCCACGTAAAATGCTTGGTATTTTCCACTTATATAACATCTCCAGCACTCAGGGCATTCCAGACATCTCATTCTTCAAAGGAATAGTAGCAGCCATCAACAACACTACTGCCAAACATCAAATATCTGCTTCATGCAGCTGCTTCTCACAACTACTTTCTAACAGCCCACCAGCTACAATTGCTTCTCAACAGCAGCATCCCAAACAAACAGACACATAGACTCTGTATGAGAAACTTGTAATCATCCTATATAGGAACCCCAATACCAGACAAACAGAAATAGGTAACTACTTCCACTGTGAGGGGACGGATATGGGTACATCCTGTGCCAATCTTGGTCTCCGAAATCCATCGATCGCCTAGCTCCATGTCTCATCGTAAGCAACCCCTAACGGTTGTTGTCGTCACAATCCCACAACACCCGGGCTCATCGATTACCTCTTTACTAAGGTTACCAACTCTGAACGTGATCTGAATAATACGAAGCGGAATCAACAATTCCAAATCAGCACACAATAACACCAAGCATTTTACGTGGAAACCCCACAACCGGAGAAAAAACAAGGGCCAAAGCCACATGAATCTTCTTCCATTGTTATGAAATGTGGGACACAACATGTTTTTCTCTAGAGAGCAGTAAATGATATCACAAATCATGAATGCAACAACAGTATTTCTTGCACAATATCTAGCAATTGGACCAATCTCACCAAATAAGGTGCAACCATAAACTGAAAGATATAAAATAGTTGATCTAGACTTCTCAAGGTTTTCCTTCATCTTCTTCTCCTTCCCTTCTTTCCTGGTTTCCTTTTTCTTTCTCCAATGAAGGCCAACCTGTGATTTTCATCATTGCCCCTTGTGTTGGCTGGATAGCAGGCTTACCACCCCCTTCCCTCATGTGCAAAGGTCATGATGATCTGAATAATCTAAAGATATAAACGGTGAGACCCCTTGGAGGCTCCTCAGCGATTTGGGCTTTCTGGCCGTCCAATTCTCCCCGCTCCGTGCCTCCGCTCCGTCTGATCCCTGCCGGCTCCTGGAGTCGGAATGAATAGGGATTTGCAAAGTCGCTAACCGTACCAAGCTTCGTGCACCCACTCTCGCTGACGTCCTACGTGGATCACCGTTGTAGCCCGAGGGCCCGTCCGTCAGCCTCACGGTTCGTGTTTAATCGGTGTGGCGGACGGGCCTGCGCGGTGCAGATTCGCACTGCGTTCCTCCCATTGGTCGATTTTGTTCAATTACCGTAATGGGTTTTAGCGGTGCCCCTCTGGGATAGCTTTCTTCGTACGTGCTTCCTCCCCCCTCTCTCTCGCTGACGATGGGCCCCATCCGTTCCGAGGCCCACATGTCAGTTGCCCTGCACGTTTGCGTCGCCGATCTCTCCCGTGCGTGGGTTCTCGCTGCGTATTTTCTACAGTATGTCGGGGCACGCTGGGTATTTCGCGTACGTTGCACTGTTCGTGATGTCAGGGAGAATTTGGGCCCGATTTCTCCGTCCGAGGTGGTCTCCCTTCATTCGTCGGCGGGTACGTTGCACTGTGCTGGTAGTCAGAAGGCCCCATTTTCCGTCTCGCTGGCGGCTTGCCATTGGTTCATTACGACGGAACCGACCTACCATATTGAATTTTTGCCGCGTCGCTACAGTTCTGATCTGGAGGTATATATGTCGGCTTTTGGATCTGAGGGATACCGCAGCCTCCATTTCCCCCCTCCCCCTGTTTCTTCTTCTTCTCTGTTCTTGCTCTGTTTTACTGTTGCTGCGTTCGATCTGGTCCTTTTGTTGTTTGCTGTTGTGGTTGTGCTATTGTGTGATTTTTGGGTGTTTAATTAGGTTTTGTTGTTCACGGCTCTCGTGTTCCTTTTTGTATTTATGATCCTTTGATTTCACTATTTCCTGCCGTGTTTCTAACGTGTGTTCTTTTGTTTTTCCCTATGTTGATGCAGGCCGACTTCTTGCTACGGATCGATCGTGCCTACGTGCCGGCTTTGCCCCAAGCTGTAAAATCAGGTATTTTTCTGTTTCGTTTTGGATCGTGTTCATCCTGTTCTGAATCATTGTGTTCCGGCAACGTGTCCGTTATTTTCCCCATTCCCTGTTGTTTATGGATTGTTGCTTTCTACCGTGTTCCTGCCGTGTTGCTAACATTTTTTCTTTTATTTCTCCCTTTCTTGATGCAGGCCGGTTTCTTGCTGTTGATTTACGTTTTTCGTGTTGGCTTGTATTTTTTGTGTTCATTATATTTGTGTAATTTCTTGCAGCCGTGTTATTTTTGCGGTCCGGCTTAATTTTGGATGTAAATTAATTTGTTTTCCGTTTCTCATCGGGTTCATCCTGCTACTAATCCTTTGGTGGATGAACCTGAGTGTTATTTGTGGACGTGATCGGTTATTTATTGGTATCTTGCTGCGGTCCCTTTTGGTATAGGTATGTTCGTTTCTATGCCGTCTTTTTATGTGTGTTTCTATGTCGGTTTTCTTTTTATTGTGTCTATATTCTGTGCACCTATCTTTTAGTTTTATTCGCCTTTTTTTCCTCGTGTGCTCCTTGTCTGTCCTTGTGTTAGTTCGTTGATTTTTTCTTCACCGTCTGACTATTTTTCCCCATTTCTTCATTTGTTTGTTTGCAGTCGTATCGTTGGATATATTGGTTTCGGGAAGACGGTGGTTCATCCTGGTTGGATTGTTTTTTGAGTCAGAGCTGCTTGCCGGTCATGTAGACGTTCTCTAGGTGGGCGAACTCTTTTGCGGTTTACATGGTATGGTTGTTCAATCTGTTTATTATGAATGGCATCGTTTAGGTTTGTTGTATTTTGGTCCGCTGTTTATCATATGTCCGTGTTCTGATTTTTTTTTCTGTTTCTGCGTGGGTTTGCTTCTTTTTTTTTGTGTTCGAATTACCTGCGTGTGTCGTGTTTTTACATGACATTGTTTGCAATTAAGGTGAACGGCAGGGAAATTTATTGGGTTTTTATTTGTTTTCTAGGTGACGTGTTAGCTTACCTACGACCCTAATAGGAAGAGACCGATCTCCAAAAAAAAATTAAACGAAGGAAGGGACTTGCACAAAACAAAAGGATGTCAGTTAATTAAGCCAGACCGATTAAGTCGGCTGGCCGGTTGTGGGGAAGAAATCTTCCTACATACCTACGAAACAAATAGACAAGTATGCCATATAAGTGAAAACGTATGTATGTAAGGCTCCAGGTTCCCGTCTTAATGCACAAACCCGATCACGCCGACTTTCTGGAGTCAGCCTAAGAGAAAACGGAAGGGATTGTTTTTACATCATGTTGTTTGCAATTAAAGTGGACGGCAGGGAAATGTGTTCGGCCTTTCTTTATTTTTCTCGGTGACGTGTTAGCTTACTTACGATCCTAATAGCAAGAGACCGATCTCCAAAAAAAAAAAAAAAAACAACGAAGGAAGGGACTTGCACGAATGAAAAGGATGTCGGTTAATTAAGCCAGACCGATAAGTCGGCTGGTCGTTAGTGGGGAAGATATTGTCTCGAGGGGCGTGCTCCACCGCCTACATACCTACGAAACAAAGAGACAACTATGTCATATAAGTGAAAACATACCTATGTAAGCTAACAAGTTTTTTGAAGAACATCCATTTGTATGGATTTCATGATTATGTTTTTTTTTCTATGTCGGTGCACCCCACCGACTCCAGATTCCCGTCTTAGTGCACAACCCGACCTTGCCGACTCCACGTGCCCGTCTTAGTGCACAACCTGATCACACCGACTTACTGGAGTCGGCCTGAGAAGAAAACGGAAGGGATGATGTCCCTTTACCTTTACACGTGGTTTCTGGTTTATCTTTTAAATAAATTGTGCTTGAAAAAAATCAGTGAGGCGACCGTAAGCGCGTATCCTTCTGTATAGAATATGTTGTCCATTGGTATGTTACCTGTTTGATTTTTCAGCGTTCCCTTTAGTTAGCCGACTCCAGGGAGTCGACACGATTGGATGGTTCGTAGGTGCCGTTATGGTCATAAAGGTCATATCAATGTGGTGCGCTTCTTGTCTATTCGTATGGATTTTATTTTAGGACGATGTCGGTTTCCTGTTGAAAGGGCATGTGTTGCCCCATGCGTGGTTTTGGTAATTAATGACAATTCCTATGGACTAATGTTTGCATTGAGGTATCTTTATAGATCTTGTCCATGAAGAAGATTGGAGTTCATGTGTTGGACTCTAGAAGATTATATGTTGACCAAGATTCTATCCAAGGGTTTATATAAAGAATGGTCATCTAGAGTTGAGCTTATTACAAGCATGACTTGCAAAAGAAGATTGAGTGAACATTCAAGTTTATCTCCAAGCCATCATATATATCAAGATAAGAAGACAAAGTGCAAGTGGATACATGAAGACGGAGCTAAGCGAGGCTCTCCCATAATGGTGTATGGGGAGTATTTGGAGAAGTCTTAATCAAGCATGTGCTAGCAAAGCGCAATCAAGAAAGGTGGTCCACTTGAAGAGATCAAGATCGTCATCATCTAGCTCAAGTGGAATGCGCAAGGCAAAGGTATGATCTTGATAGGGTTTCTATTTTACCGGTCTCTTGGTGTTAGTGGAAGACCGGGTTATAGGATAGTCGGCATACTATCAAGAGGGCTCTCAAGTGAGTAACTTGATCACATTTTTGTGGAGAGCTCAAACCTTTGCATACTTGGCATATCATCTTTCTTGGTTCTTATTTGGATTTTATCCATGTGAGAATTTAGACCTTGTGTTCTTCTCCATACCAAGCTCTAGTTCATCAAAAACGGATTTCATACGAATATCTTGTTGCATTTTTGATGTTGGAGGTTTTACCGATTTGCCTTTTCTAAGAGAGGTCAAACTCTCTCCATTTGGCTTCCACCTCACATGATGGACTATGATGTTTCTCTGCATAATCTTGAAGATCTCTTCGTTGCGATTCCAACGAGTCCAAGATCATAAAAATCGGAGTCCGGATGAAAAAGATATTGCGTTTTCGTTTTGCTGTTTCTGCAGTTTTCTGGGGGCGGAAATATCCGGTCCCTAGGCCGGATAGTTCCGGCCAAATTTCCGGCCCGGGTCCAGTACTAAAATATTGGGGGACTTAGCCATTTTTCGGAGGTCCGGAAATATCCGGTACTTGCACCGGAAATATCCGGTCCCTGTTTTCTTGCTAACGGCTTCTTTTCTTGGGGACCTATATAAGGCCCCCTTCTTCCCCAATGGTTTTCTAGCACTTCCAAGCTTGTTTTCTCTCTCTCCCTCACCATTGTTGACCTTGGAAAGCTTGCCCCTCTCCCAATTCCTCCCATTATTCTTGCATATCTTTGAGGGATTTGAGAGAGCAGATCTAGATCTACATTTCCACCAATCAATCTCTCCTCTAAGTGAGGGGAACCCTTTGGATCTAGATCTTGGAGTTCCATTTGTTGGGTTCTTCATTGTTCTTCCTCTCTTCTCCCCCGCAAGCATTAGTTGCTTTTGGTGAGATTTGAGAGTGAAGGATTTAAGCACTTGTGCTCTTGTCATTGCTTTTATGCATCGGTTTGTGCTCTCCACAAGGATTCGTGGAAGTGAAAGTTCGTGAGCTTGTTACTCTTGAGTCTTTGGACACTAGACGCCTTTTGTGGCGGTTGAGGCCTTTTGTGGCCACTTGGGAGCTCCCAATCCTTTTGTGGGTTGTGCCTCAAGATTGTTGTAAGGGACTCGATTTCCGCCCCAAAGGAAATCAATAGTGGAAGGTGAACCGAGCTTTTGGGCAAGGTTCATCGGAGAATAGGGTGAGGCCATTTGTGGCGTCTTGAGTTTGAAACTCACACCCCTCCAACGAGACGTACTCCCCTAAAAAGGAGGAACTCGGGAATACATCGTCGTCTCCGCGTGCCTCGGTTATTTCTATACCCGAGCTCTTTACTTATGTACTTTACATTGTGATAGCCTTCGTGTTTGAAGTATTATATCTTGCTATCACTTTGTTGCTTGTCTTGCTTAGCATAAGTTGTTGGTGCACATAGGTGAGCCTAGTATATTTAGGTTGTTGGCTTGTTAATTTAAACACTTAGTTTTATTCCGCAATTATCAAGACTAAACCGGAAAAGTTTTAATTCACCTATTCACCCCCCCTCTAGGCGACATCCGTATCCTTTCAATTGGTATCAGAGCCAGGTTCTCTCTTTTGGGGCTTTACCGCCTGAGAGTAAAGATGTCGTTTAGAGAATTAGTGCACGATCCCACTTTTATATTCGATGGCACAAATTATGATGTTTGGAAAATTCGCATGCTTAATCTTTTTAGGGCCATGGGTCCAAATTATATTGAGAGCATTGTAGATGTGGGTTTTTCTCCTCCAAAGGATTCCCAAGAATTATCTTTGGATGATGAGAAAAACTCTCATCTCGATACTCAAGTATCTAATGGTCTCATTTGTGTTTGGAGCGATGTAGTTCTTGCATCAATCATGCCTTTTCGGAACGCTCATGAGCCTTGGACCAAGCTTCAAGATAAATATGAAGTTTCCAACATTATTGAGGATGATTGTTCTCCTTCCACCTCCGGTCGTGATGAGCTCACAACTTCTTCCATTTCACCAACGTGTGATTCGTCACAAGGTAATGATATGGTGAGTGGTGATAGAAATTGCTTTGTTGATGGTGAATATTCTATTGACTATACTTCATCTCTATCTCATTGCAATGTTCTATCTTTGGACTTAAACTCTGCTAGCACTTCAAATGTCCTATATGCCAGTGTTGATAGTCCTTGCATATCATGTATTAGTTGCTTAACTAAATCTCATGATGATATGCTTTGTATGTCTTGTTGCCATGAAAACAATGCTTCCATATCCTCTAGTACTTGTGTGGCTAACAATGTAGAGGAATCCCAACGTTTGTTGGAACAAGACATGGATCTCAATGGTGCTTCAAGCAATTCTTCATCTTCATAGTCCATCACTCACTTTTGCCTTATGGCTAGGGATTCAAAGGAATCTTCACCTTTGGAATCCTCTACATCTTGTGATGATGAGGATTATTATGGATTAAAAGAGGATGATATTGACTCTTTAAAAGAAAAGAGTGAGATGGTTTTGAGTGCTCTCCCTAAAGGTAGTAAAGCTTGCTCTTATTTGTGTGAAATATTGACTTATGCTATTAAGTGCAAGGAAATCATTGAAGAAAAGGGAAGGATCGAAAGAGATGATGCTATGGAAAAAGCATCCTTAGAAAATGCTCTTGAGGAAGAGCAAGAGCTTCGAGTGTCTCTTGTGGAGAAATTTGAATCTTTTGATGAAACAAACGATCCTATTATTGCTAAAATCATCAAGGAAAGAGATCATGCTATTGCTAAATATAAAGTGCTTAAAAAGGAGAAAGTTGAATTTGGTGTTGGCAATGCTAGACTAGTTGAGGATATAGAGAGACTTGACAAAGCTCATAAGGCTTTGGAAAGTGAACACTCTCTCCTTACCAAGTCTCATGATCAACTCCAAACTCAATTATCTAAAAATGATGTGCCTAGTTCCTCTACTCTCTCATGTGATCATGCTAATATTATTGAGGAAAATGATAGGTTGAATGATGAGCTTGCCAAGTTGTCTTCTTCCATTTCTAATCCTAATGATGCTTGTGCTACTAACTCAATTTCTCATGAAGCATCTATTTTGAAGGAGAATGTTGAGCTAAGGGCTCAACTTGAGTTGCTAACTAGCAAGTATGGCAAATTGGAAGAAAGTCATGAAAAGCTCTCTATTTCTAATGAGGATCTTCTAGCATCCCATGCGAAGCTAAAGTTACGTACCTCATGAGGCTATCACTACAAAGGTAACATCTTGTGAGCCTCATGTGGACAATGGTACTACTTGTACTCTAAATATTTTATTGCCATGTGCTAGTCCTTGTGATTCATCCGCTCACAATATTGCTACATCTTGTGATGAATTACTTACCATGCCTTGTTGCTCTAACAATGAAGCATCTACTTCCTCTAGTGTTTTTGTTGATACTAACCATGTAGAGGAATTAAAAGAGCTCAAGGCCCAAGTCGCTTCTTTGAAGAAAGACTTGGTAAAGCGTCATGTTGGGAAGTCCACACTTGACAATGTGTTGAGTGTTCAAAGACGCCCCAATGACAAGAGTGGACTTGGATTCAACTCCAATAACAAGAACAAGTCCAAGTCTAACAAGAAGAACAAGGGCCAAGAACAAGCTAAAGATTCGGCCAAGATTATTGATTCAAGTGCAAAGTTGAAGGGCACCATGTTAAATCTTGCCCTTTGAAGAAGAAGTCCCTTGGTGAGAAGCAACAAGGGAAGAGGCCTCAAGCTCAAACTCAAGTTCAAGAACGGCCACTTCCCAAGAAGAATCAAGCTATTCCTCCTCAAGTTGAGATTTCAACTAAGAAGAAGGGAAAAAGCCAATGTTGCTACTTATGCCGTGAGAAGTGTCGGGGGAATAATTAACCTGCGACTTATTCAAAACCAAAAAAGCGACTTCATCTTCATGATCACGCTATTGTTGGGCTATGTAAAGATAGGCCGACTCAAGGATCACGGCCTACCAAAGGAAGGCTCCAGAAGGTCGGTGTTTACTTGCCTTGGAAGACAAGAAGACAATCGGCTTCGTGTAGAAATCTTGTAAACCTGACGAGACTCTGTGTATATAAAGAGGACTCGCAGGACTTAGACAGGGTCAGCTATCAAGCCCTCAAACCCTAGCTCATACGGCGAGTACCGAGATCGGATCGCCTCCATTATAAACCACATATATCACATCAATACCAATCTAGGGTAGGCAGGAAGTTGGTCTTTACCTCACATTGAGGGGCCGAACCTGGGTAAATCTGTGTCGATCTTTGTTCCTGCGATCCCAAGCTCGGAGACGATTGACTCGCGCAATCCCACACCTACGAAGTCATCCATGACATCTGACGTGACAAACCCACGACAGTTGGCGCCATTGCCGGGATCGAACCCGGGTCACCCACGTGACAGGCGGGAATACTTACCAGAGGTGCATTCAAAATTGCTTGCATGAGCAGATAGGTCACAACGTTCACGCTTACGTGCACGACATTGTGGTTAAATCGCAAGTAGGCCAGGATCTCATCAGTGACCTGGAAGAGACATTCACAAATCTCAGAAGATACAACATGAAGCTCAACCCGACGAGGTGCGTCTTTGGAGTACCAGCAGGGAAGCTATTGAGGTTTATAGTGTCAGAAAGGGGCATCGAAGCCAACCCTGACAAAATAAAGGCTGTAATGGACCTCCAGAAACCAGAAAAGATCAAGGATGTACAGCGACTTACTGGTTGCGTCGCGGCATTGAGTCGCTTTATATAAAAACTAGGAGAAAAAGCCCTGCCTTTGTACAGGTTGCTGAAAAATCAGATACCTTCGTTTGGGATGCAGAAGCCGACGAAGCTTTAACAGCCCTGAAGAGTCAGTTGACAAATGCTCCAGTTTTGGCGGCTCCAAAGGATAAAGAGCCCATGCTGTTGTACATAGCTACGAATTCTCGTGCTGTAAGCGCCGTGATGGTCGTAGAAAGACAAGAGCCAGGAAAGGAGTACCCAGTCCAAAGGCCAGTTTATTACGTGAGTGAAGTACTCACGACCTCAAAGCAGCGTTAGCCTCAATGGCAGAAGCTAGTGTTTGGCGTATTCATGGCGAGTCGCAAGTTGAAGCACTACTTCTAGGAACACCCAATAACTGTGGTCAGCTCGGCACCGCTGGCAGACATCATCCGCAATCGAGAGGCCACAGGAGAGTAGCAAAGTGCGAGATTGAATTGGGACCACATCGTATCAGCTATGAGCCGCGCACATCAATTAAGTCGCAGGCTCTCGCAGACTTCATCAATGATTGGACAGAAATCCAAGTCGCCCCTAGCATGGCGGAAACAAAATACTGGACCATGCACTTCGATGGGTCAAGACAGCTACAAGGCTCGGGGGCTGGAGTTGTACTAACGTCCCCCAAGTGAGACAAGCTAAGATACGTGCTCCAAATACACTTCAACTGCACAAACAACGTGGCAGAATATGAGGCATTGCTTCATGGACTTCGTATAGCAAAGGAGATGAACGTCAGTCGCATACGCTGTTTTGGAGACTCAGATCTGGTAGCTCAACAGGTCTCTGGAACGTGGGATTGTAAGGACGCAAACATGGCTGCATACAGAAGAGAGGTGGACAAAATTGCTGGACACTTAACTGGATACCAAGTCGAACATATTGATCGGAGACAAAATGAAGCGACAGATGCCTTGTCACGGCTTGGATCCAATAGACAGCCAGTCCCGTCCAATGTTTTCTTGGATGAGTTGCACAACCCATCAGTTAAACCTCCAGCAGAGATTGACATCGCAGAGCCAGAAGATGACTCAATTTTAGTCGCAGCCCTGCATGAACAGTCAGAATGGACAGAGCCATATATGGCATATTTAAGTCGCGGAGTGCTACCAGATGACGAGGTAGAGGCGCGTAAAAAAACACGGCGATCCAAGGCATACACAATAATCAACAATGAACTGTACAAACGTAGCGTGTCAGGGACATTCCACGATGCGTATCACCAGAAGAAGGACGAAAAATCTTGCACGAAATTCATGCAGGCGATTGTGGCCATCATGCTTCATCAAGATCTTTGGTGGCAAAGGCGTTCAGACGTGGTTTCTTCTGGTTAACGGCACTAGCAGATGCCGAGCAGATTGTCAGAGTGTGCAATGGATGCCAAAGATACGCCAGGCAAGATCATATGCCAGCTCAAGCACTTCGCGCAATAACCATCACATGGCCTTTTGCCGTATGGGGTTTTGACATGGTAGGGCCCTTCAGACGGTCCCCAACGGAAAAACTCACCTCCTGGTCATGGTGGACAAATTCACAAAGTGGATAGAAGCAGAACCCGTGGGAGATTGCGAAGCTAAAACAGCAGTCAAGTTCTTGAAGAAGGTCATATTTCGCTTCGGTATCCCCATAGTATCATCACAGACAACGGGAGCAACACCTCTAAAGGAGCCGCGCAAATATTTTGTGCAAACAATGGATAAGGCTGGACCTCACGTCAGTATCACATCCACAGAGCAATGGACAAGCTGAGTGAGCCAAACAGGAAATCCTCCATGGAATTAAGCCGCGCCTTATTGAAAAGGTTGAAGCGTCTCCAGGATGTTGGGTGGAGGAATTGCCAGCCGTACTATGGAGCTTAAGAACAACCCCAAACAGATCCACTGGATTTACACCATATTTCATGGTCTACGGAGCAGAAGTAGTTATGCCCAGCGACATCATACATGATTCGCCAAGAGTTGCGGCCTATGTCGAAGCAGATAATGAAGCAGCTCGGCAAGATTTGGTGGACACACTAGAAGAGGTCAGAGACTTGGCACCATCAAGGTCACGGTGTATCCGCAAGATTTGCGACGCTATCATGCCAGACGCATCAAAACCCGCACCTTTCAAGAAGGAGACCTCATGCTGCGACTCAAGCAAGACCACAAGGGAATGCACAAGCTATCCTCCCCATGGGAAGGACCTTACATTATCAGCAAGAACCTAAACAATGGATCATACTATCTGCTGGATGTGAGGGAAGAAAGCAGCGATCGCCATGATTTCGAGGATCGTCTAGAGGCACCTCGCCCTTGGAATGTCGCGCAACTGCGACCGTACTACACATAAAAAGAAAGCTAATCAGAGCTAAGCATCATCTTTTCCAGCTGCCTATAGCTGAGTATCATCACAGCCACTAAGGGCTCAAGCTTCAAAATTGGTCGCCACCTAGGCGCGACCAGAAACACCTATATCAAAAATCGGCCGCCACTCAGGCGCGGCCGTACCATATGTATCAAAAATCGGCCGCCACCTAGGCACGGCCGTATGTCTCAAAAAGGGATCGCCGCCTACGCGCGACCCAACCCTATGTATAACACTCGGTCGCCACCTAGGCGCGACCTTATGTGTCATCATAATCAAAGCTGCTTATAGCTATATATCATTATTGTTTCTTGGGGCTTTGTTACCCTGAAACAGCCAACTTACTGGCAATTATCAAATTTACCATAAGTCGGATTGCAACTTGCATTATGTGGCCAAAGTACTGGGTGTGGCGTCAATCGAGCTTGATTGCCTATCATGGCCGTTCTCGACCCTGAACACACATGTTCCTAGGAAATACTGAGTCGCGCAAGTGCCCACTTAATGGATTCAGAAAGACCTAACTAGAGGTCGATGTACTGCTTATAGTACGGCAACACCAATTGCAATTGCTTATATCTTAACAACTGTCTTATTTATGACATCAAGTTACAGGTGACGATCTTCAAAACCTTCCGAGAAGAATTGAGATGATTAACAAGTCACATCAGCTCAATCCTTGGGGGCTACTAGTATAGAAAAGCTATTCTGTGGCGCACCATTTTCTATTTGTGGCGCATGGGTGGTGCGCCACAGAATAGTCGCCACTAAATAAGCTATTCTGTGGCGCACCCCACTCACCATGCGCCACAGAATAGTTCTGGGTGCGCCACAGAATTACTGTGCCGTATTGTACCCGTATATTACCAGAATACAAATACCAGTATAATACCAGAATACATGTATATTTCATATTTACACAGATATAACAGAAACAGGGATATATTTTCACAGATACATATATCAAAACAAACACATTACTAATATATGTCTCATCACAAGTTGATACAAAAGTGCCGAAGTTTTACACAAGTGTTGAGATATATACAAAAGTTAATCGATCGTTGCACACGTTACAAATGAAGTGTTCACCGCCTACACTAGGATCGAATAGATTACATCTCGGCGTTGACGGTGAGCAAAAGCGGGAGCACGACGATCTCATGTAGCGAGCGGTGCGAGCGGCGCCGGGAATGGTTTGCCGTCTTTCTTCGTCATCCACGCCCTGTTGTCCTTCTGCAACTTTAGGCGTTCTTCGATTTCTCTCTGATGCAACCCTGTAGATGGAGATAGATATATATATTGGTTAATAATATCAATAGAGTATGCATGCATGATTTATTCATCTAAGTGGATAAAATAGAGTATGTATGTGTGCATGTGTAAGGTTTTCTTTTATAATACATCCTATCTACCTCGTCGGGAGCAATGGAAGGTCCCCCCTGCTGTGATAACATTTCCGACGATGACTTCCGATAACTTGGTCTTGATGCATTGGAAGTCTTTTCTAAGATCCATATCGGACTTGCGTCTGTCATATTCGACCCATGTTTGTAAAGCAGATGGCAAACCACATTGCGCTCCATCTCGGATAATCATGTTAATATGACGGAGGGCGTAGAAGGCATCCATCTCGCTGCCCGACTGCTCCTTGAGGCAAGAGAACTCGGTGATATGCTTGAACCGGCGCAACTTATTATCAATTAATTGTGGTTGCACGGTGCTTTCGAAGACGCCTCCCTTTTGGTGGTAGCCGTGAAGAGCTTGATTGAGGACAGCAATTATGTTGGCATACCTTTTCGTAGTACTACTACCTGAGTCAAAATAAGTGGCATGGTAATGGCTCGGGTGTAGGATGATGAGGACGCAGTACTTGTCCCTGCTCAACACAATTTAAATGAGATGATGATCAGAAACATGCATGCATTGAACTCGGAAAGGCACAAGATACGGCGGCGAGCGGATGTGTACTTACTCGGGAAAGAAAGGCACAAGAAGGCAATTCTTTTGCTGGTTTTGCAACATGAACCTCTCGAGGTACTCAACTGCGCTGGTCCGTGTCACAGATCCTTGCACCAGCTGGCTGTCACGCATGTAGTAGGGATCCGCTACCGCGACGTGCGAGAGATTATCTCTGTGGATAGTCATGGCCTCATTGAGCGCGTATAGGCGGACCAAGTTATAGTTGAGCCGCTGCTGGTTAAATAGATTGAACACGTCCTCGTATGCTACTAAGAACAGATCCGCGGGGTGTTCACCGACGACCACCAACCCGCCTTCTTCCTTTGGCACTTGGACAGTGAACGCCGGGTAATTTGGATCCCTGTCTTTTAGAAGAAAGCCCTCTAGCATAGAGATAGAATCGCTCAAAGAGATCATTGATGGAGTTGCGAGGTGGATCATCTCCGGAGGCACTATCGGTTTTCCAGCTTCATGAACCATGTGCGCCGATTTGTCCGGAGGGGGTGGTATGGTGTCTTCACGACCCTGGATAATCATAGGAGTTGGCTGGCTCGCAGAGGCGCCCTTTGATCCCTTTGGCATCTTAGGTGGCTGGCTCGCAGAGGCGCCCTTTGGCATCTTCTTGGGGGGCCTCCTGGGCTTATTGTTCCATGGCTGCCCACGAAGCCCCTCTGCAACCGATTTCGCAATCGTGCCAGGGGAGAAAACGCCGGTAGCCGGTTTGTCTTGAGCTGCAACGCCGGCTGCTGGAGGTGTCTCTTGAGATAAACCCTGGAAGTCCAGGCGCTGCGTGACTGCATTGAGACGAGCAGGTTGATCGGCGTGGGCACGGAAGGGTGGTTCGAGATCCACAGGACGCATGAATCCGTCGGCGTCTTCGGCGCCAGTGTTGAGGAAGCCACCGACGTCGATAAGATCATCGTCGTCGTCGTCGTCGTTGCCACCAATACGTTGAGGTGCAGAGGCGTTGCCTGCTAATTGCACCGGTTGTGGTTCGGAGCCCAATTGCACCGGTTGTGGTTGAGAGCCTACCAACAGTTGCTTCTGGCGGTTGGTGGTGGTGGCGACGGCTGCAGGCTTCTTCGGGGGACGGATCGGAGCGTCCCGCCGGAACTTTGAGGTGGCGCCGGTGTTGCGTCTTGGGCCCTCATCAATAATACCCCCCCCCCAAGACGAATCTGGGTCTTCGGCCATAGCGAGACCCATTCGGGGCACTTTCCAAGGACCACGTGTTCATCGGCTCCTTGAGGTTGAACGGGGGGGTCCATGTTGTGATACACTTTCGGCACCGTGACTACCTTGACCTTCATAAAACCCTTGTCCACTGGAGCGTGGTGCATTAGTTCGCTGCCTGTTTTTAGGATAAGGCCCGTAGCAACTTCCTTCAACTCGTCGCCTACCCTATGCAGGAGCATGCAAGGCGTTTCCTATAATGAAATTAAGCAACATATGCATTTGTGTGATTAATACAGTCATCGATCGAAGCAGACATAGTTATACAGAAGGACATAGTTATACAGAAGACGACGCAGACTAATTAATTAGTAACCTTGGTGACGACGTCCAGCTCGGCTTCCGTCGAGACACGGGCGCCGGTGCCAGCGGCGGTGGCCGGAGTTTTCTTCTCGCGTCCCGGTGCGGTAGGCAGCGCCGGTGTGACCAAAGGGGCCATGGGCGGCGGGGTCACGATGATGTCGCTCGGCGACCGGTTCATGGTGGAGTTGCTGCCGGAGAAGCTGGGCACGTGTATCGGCCCCTGTTGACCTCCCGCCATCCAGGCAGCGAACCCCTCCACTATCTGCGGGGGCATGATCTGGTGGATGCCTTCTCGGACTAGCTTTTGCACCTCCTGCTTGTCCACGGTGTTCTTCTTCAGCTCCTCCAGCTCCGCCTTCAGCCGCTCAACCTCGGCTCTATCCTCGTTCTTGGACGTCCTCTTCCTCTTTTTCTTCTCGCCGGCGCCGTCCGAGCTGTAGTACTCCGTGAACTTCACGCTCGTACCATAGCCTGACACACGGCCAGCTGATGTCGGCGGCGCCAACTTGTCCCTTCCCTTTGCAACGTTCATCGCCCGGTTGAAAGTAGTGTCCCACACTTCCCTCTCACCCTGGGACGACGACTGGCCGGCCTCAGCCTCAGCCTTCAACTCGTCCTCCTGCACACAAAGGTGAACACACTTAGAAATTTGAGATCAACGCAATGGACTTTGAGATATCTGTGGTATTTAAATTCACTTACCAGATTTTGCTGGAATTGCTTCACATCGTCGTGATCGGTAACGAACTCCCCAGTTTCCCAGTTGAGATAGTAGCGGGACCGGACAAAGTTCCTGGTCTGCTCGTCTGTGAATTTATCCCATGGGTTGTCCAGCCCACGTTTTCTTATTTCTGCGTCCTCCTTGTCCCAAGTGGGTTGTTTGGATTTGTAACCGCCGCTTCCCAAACGGTGGTTACCTAAGTTCCTCTTCCGCATTTCCTTCCCCCACTCGGTCCATCTTGTACACACCTCAGAATTTAAAAAGTCCTTAAATACCTCGAACTCTTCTAAGGTGATGTGAGGCTCGCCTGTACTAATCTCCTCCCAGCTCTTCTTATTATGAATCTTCGCCTTCACCCGGCATTTCCAGCTGCTCAAGGCGGTGCTCATCTTCGTGGTGGCGTAATTATCCACATTTTTGGGTTTAGGGTTCGGGAAGGTGTATCGTTGGTGAACCCTCCTGAGCAGGTGTTCGAGCAAAGCCGCATTCTCTTCGCTTCTAATGTCAGACGTGTTGATCGACACGCCTTCTCGGAGGATGCACCCTAGTTGCATGCTGTACCCTCGTGCAACGTGCTTAGGCTCCAACGGCATGCCACTTGGACTGACCTCCGTGATCACGTCCGTGACATTGTCCACCGACTGCACTTTACGCGGTTTAGTCCTTGCCCTCCGCTTCTTCTTCTTCTTAGCGGCCGGGTTGCTGTCGCCGGGTTCCGTGTGGTCGCCGCCATCGGTGCGGTCATCGCCAGTGGTCGTGTGGTCGCCACCATCTCCTGAGGTGTCATCCTCACCACCTTCTTCGTGGTACTCGGGGTCGGGATCCCGGACCTCCCGTTGATGCTCCTCAGCCTCGTCGCCACTAGTGACCGCGGCTTCGTCCCTCATATCGTCGGGCCAAAAGTCCATGTTCTGTACTCTTGCTTGCTCTTCGATGCTCATGCGCTTAGAAGCGTCGCCCGACATGTTTGAACTGCATTAAAAAGAGGCAAAAAGTTAGTATGACAAATATAAGAGAAAAAAAATCACCTAACTAAGTACTAAGATACCCCGGCCCATGCATTAGTCGCAATACCCCATATGTCCTATTTTTAGCAAAGTCATGCCAAATTTCACGAAAAAATTCGGCATGACCTTTGCTAAAAAGGGACATATGGAGTACCCGAATTTGCCGGAACGGAAGTTAATCGACGTTCCGGCAATCTCAAGGGTCTCGGGGTACCTGCATATATTTCACAAAAAAAAAACATCTCCGGCCGGCATCTCCACGACACGATGGTCGGAGTACAAGCACAAACACCCAACTCCACGACACGATGGTCGGAACCACATCCACATCTCCAAAAAAAAATTCCACATGTCCGGCCGGCATCTCCGGCCGGCATCGCCACATCCCACATCTCACCTGAAAGAAAGCAGTGCTTCTTCCCAACTTCCTGCATACGGAAAAACAATATATTAGTTTACAAATGAAATGCATTTCAAAAATACAAGTAAAACTAACCTAACAGCAGCAGCACTATATGACTCTTTGAAAAAAAAACCTTCATCCTATATTTGTTGTATAGCACCCTGGATTAAACGACATGGAATGCATTAGAGTGGGGTGGGGATGTGCTTTGTCTGTGTTTCATGCTAGGTCGGCCATGTAGAGTGTCTATGCGTTTGACAATGATTTAGAACTAGTTTAGCTAGATATTTTGAATCTCGTGTTTGGTCCAGTTTCCATATAAATTAGACAAATAGTCTTAATTTGTCTTTATGTAGTTGCAGCTTGCAGGAACTACATGTCTACATGTCCCTCTAGTCGAGTTTCGTTACAAATTCATCAATGACACCACTAGGCACTATATGCACGACGGTTCAGTTAGCTGACTCGACTGCTACCCCACCAAAGGCAACTACACATGTCGGTGTATAGTACTCTTATGTGTCATTTTTTTTCCCTTTTCTCTCTAGGTTAGATCGAAATGAACCACTGAAGAATACATAACTAGTGCGACTCCTAACTAATCACAATGTAGATCGATGTGCCATTTGCATCAATGATAGGAATTTTCTGTCTAGCTTAAAAAGCAAGTGAGTGTTACTATTAAGCACTGCAATTAAAAGGGCAGGTGATCGATGGACAGTTCAGAAACAAACATTTTGGTAGTGGGGATGCAAATACTTTTAGAATAACAATAATAATTGCATGTATTTTTGATTTTTCTGTTGGGGGTGTGTGGCCACTGGACACTAGCTAGGGACGACATATGCATCTGCGGCTAGCTGCACCACCACTACCTCACCACCTCTAATTTTAGTTGCCAACTGCCAAAGCAACCTAGCTGTTCATGATCACTTGAATTGCGCTAGCTAAACACAATTGTCTGTGAAATTTTCTTTGAACAGAAAAAACCAATGGGAAATCAACAAGAAACCATCAAACATGCTCAATTAAGAAGTGCTCACGTTGTGATATTTTGACTAGTACCAGTGAAGAATTTTGACTATGAACCAGAACCGGAACAAAGGAACCCTACCCTAATCACCATGAATCGGAGGAGAGAAGAAGCAGCAGGAAGAGGGAGAACCTCACCTTGTTGGGGCGGCGCAGGGGAGTTCGCCGGCGGCGGAGGAGAGAAGCAACAGCAGGGGACGGAGTTGGGGCGGCGCACGTCAGAGGAGAGAAGCAGGGGCAGTGGACGGAGTTGGGGCGGCGTAGGGTTGGGCGGCGCAGGGTTGTACGAGTTGGGGCGGCGCAGGGAGTTCGCCGGCGGCGGGGCGCAGGGAGTTCGCCGGCGGCGGGGCGCAGGGGAGTTCGCAGGTCGCCGACGGTTGCTGTTGAGCGCGTTGGGGAAATTTGGGGAAGAAGAGAGGGCGCGGGGGCGGGCCCGCATGTAAGTGGGGGCGAAACAATTCTGTGGCGCACCTATCTGGTGCGCTACAGAATACGCGTATTCTGTGGCGCATGCACCCTGGTGCGCCACAGAATAAGCTTATTCTGTGGCGCATGGGCATGGCTGCGCCACAGAATAAAGCCCAAAGTGACTGACCCTTCCGTGGGTGTGGGGCCCGCGCCTATTCTGTGGCGCATGGGCATAGCTGCGCCACAGAATAAGATGATTCTGTGGCGCACCAATAAGTAATGCGCCACAGAAGCTTATTCTGTGGCGCACGGCTATAAGGTGCGCCACAGAATAAGCTTCCATAGAATTGGCTTTTCCTACTCATATTATCATCAAAAATTTGAAGATTGATCATCATCAAGTGCTGAAGTTATCAAGCTACCTTGACAAAAGTAAGAAGCTCGCGAAGTCAGATGCATCTTCCAAGTCGCCTCAAAAGTGCGAGTAAAAGCCAATCCAATGTGATCATGAGTCGCAAAGCAAGGAAGTGCGAGCCAGGAAGAGAAAAGTGCAGCCTAAACGTTCAAGGAGCCCTTCAAGATCAAGAAATCATATCAAGATATCCCATAAAGTTCAGGCTACACTTGGGGGCTAATGTAGGGGGAATAATTAACCCGCGACTTATTCAAAACCAAAAAAGCGACTTCATCTTCATGATCACGCTATTATTGGGCTACGTAAAGATAGGCCGACTCAAGGATCACGGCCTACCAAAGGAAGGCTCCAAAAGGTCGGTGTTTACTTGCCTTGGAAGACAAGAAGACAATCGGCTTCATGTAGAACTCTTGTAAACCTGACGAGCCTCTGTGTATATAAAGAGGACTCGCAGGACTTAGACAGGGTCAAGCTATCAAGCCCTCAAACCCTAGCTCATACGGTGAGTACCGAGATCGGATCGCCTCCATTGTAACACCACATATATCACATCAATACCAATCTAGGGTAGGCAGGAAGTAGGTCTTTACCTCACATTAAGGGGCCAAACCTGGGTAAATCTGTGTCGATCTTTGTTCCTACGATCCCAAGCTCGGAGACGATTGACTCGCGCAATCCCACACCTACGAAGTCATCCATGACATCTGACGTGACACACCCACGACAAGAAGGGCCACTTTGCTTCTTCATGCACTAATGGTACCTTATCCAACCCCATTATAATTGATGATGTTTATTCTCTTAGGAAGGATAGGGTTGGCAATGTGTTTGCCAAATATGTTGGTACTCAAAGTGGTGTCAAGAAATGCACCATTTGGGTTGCCAAGCCTATTGTGACTAACCTCTTAGGACCCAACTTGGTTGGAGACCAACAAGCTAAAACTTGATCAATAGGTGTTGTTGGAGGGCATTGGAGACTTGGCTACATCATGAAGAATTAAGTGATCTTCATCAATTATATTCTTTCAAGTCAAGTCATTTGGATTATTTTGTCCTATCTCATATCCTTTGTTCCTCCTTGCGGTAACTAGCATTTAAATCATATATACATTCAAAGTTACTTGCACCCTTGCATGTGTTAGGTTTTGTACCTTGCTAGTGTTTGTATGTGTTGTGCTCTCTACTTACTTATCTTGAGTAATCAAGTATGTGTATGTTGGTTTGCACACCATATACTTGTTTTGAGCCTTATTGCTTTTATTTGCTATCTTATCGTGTTGACTCTCTTCAAGAGATTAATGGTCTATTCCATTTTGGCAGAGTGATATGCTTCGTGCACTTCACAATCCTAAAAATGTGTGTACATGAGGAATACCACTTAGTGATGATATATCAATATTGTCTATTCTCTATGTGGTATGTCATGCTCATGAGAAATTCAAATTCTATAATGTCCATTAGTTATCTCTATTTGGTTTGTTTGCCGCTTGTTTAAAAGAAATGGATTATCACATTATGTGGGAGTAATAAGCTTTGTGCATATTACAAGCCTAGAAAATGTGAACATGTGAGGTTATGCCACCTAGAATTGATGTTGTTAATTATCTTATTCCTATGTGGCACGTTTCTCAAACAAGTTCCATATTTGCTTAAATGCCTTTTGTCTATCTTCTTTGGATATTGTTTGTGATGGATGTTCTTGGTACGGCTTTCCCCAAATATGTTCGCTATATCTTTTTGGGAAACCGATTGCTTCAAGCTACTCTTTGGAGTTGCTTTGCATGATCGCGTGAATATTGAAGCTATCAAGAATATCTATCTATGTAAGCATAGCTTTTAATTCCTATCCTTTGCCATATGCTTATTTGTTGAGGAGTTGGTCTTTAATATCATTCCTATATACCACCGAGATTTATCTCCATATACTCCTTGTCCATGACAAGTGATACTCTTATTTGTGGTGGAATTTGTAGACCATCTTCATTTTTTGGCTCTTGCATTGATTTGCCTTATTTTATTGCCATGAATTTGTTTTTAATCTAACTCTTTTGTCTTCCATGTATCTTTTGGATCCTTGTTGCTCTACTCAAATTTTGCTTTGTGCTTTCTTGAGTTAGGAAAAGCAATGATCCCATTCTTGTGCATTTACATTCAAAGTCATACTTCTAGATAATGCACTATTGTTGGGGAAGCTATCCTACATTGAGTAGAACATCTTTCTTTGAATTAGTTTCGTATCCTATTGCTTTCCTTGAACATGACTAGTGTTTGAATAATATGTATGGAGAGTGATGATCCCATTTATGTGCATTTTGTATTCAAATGCAAGATCATAAATAATGCACATATCTTGGGGGAGCAATCCTTTATGCTTTTGAACATTAGTTGTCTTCAATTGGTATTTGATCCCGATGACGTGTCTCGTTGGAAGACAAACATTTCTCGTCTTGGTACTTTGTGTCACCATGAGAAGTGTAGAGGGTTTGATTTATTCCTTGGTGGTTTTTTTCATCTTTTGGTATCTTACTTTCTTTTGGCATCTTTTCAAAGTGGTATCTTCAATCTTGTGTTGAGTTGAGTCTTTGATATAATTTGGACAATTCTTTTTCTTGTCACACTTGTGTGTTCTTTCTTGGCTTAATTAGTGTTTTGTCCAAATTGTATCTCGTTTGGTTCTTGAAGGTCTTGTGCATGCATATTTTCTATATGTATATCTTATGGCATGCTTACTTTCGTTGATCCAATATATAGGGTAAACTCCATCAAATCCTAAATGGCTAAGATGTGCATGAAATTCAATTTCATATCAATATGCACATATTTATGTGGAGTTTGTCCTATGTATTGTAGTTGCTCTAACTACTTTGGACCCAATGAGTTTGGGTACCATTTTGTACTTGAATTTGTTTTAGGTACATTGGAGATGCATTGGAAGCTTGTCTCATATACAAGGAAGGTGGTGTCACCATGTGCTTATTGGAACAAAGCATGGATGATCGTGAACTCTTATCCTCTACATCACCAATGCTATCTCGGTAACAAGTATCTACCTCATGCCTACTTTACTAGCTTTCAACCTTGTGTAGGTTGTTCTTGGCATGAATCTTTAGTGCAATTGATGTGTTCTTGCAAAGCCTTTATCAAAACATTTTTATTGCAAATGTGAGCAAGCCGGGATGATTACATATCAAGGGAATATATATAATCATTTTATTGATTCTCCAATCCCAAATATGTTAATCTAGCAATTCTTCTCAAAGTCTCTCATATGCAATATTGATGAATTTGCAAAATTATTTGCCCTTTGTGATACTTGTTATCTTTCTCGGAGCATCCCAACTATCTTTTTTCCCTTGTGGATATTCTTGATGCTATGATGAGATTTTGTTGGAAGTTCATCTATATCCTTTTAAGATAAAATTGAGCTTTGTGCTATGCTTTAAAGCAAATATCTTATTGGTATATATATGACTTCCACTAGGATATCATGTTCTTCACCGTAGTATCTATTTTGTGTGTGCATATTTCTTTGTGGACTTATATCTTCGCGATTGGTGTCAACTTAGAAACTTATACACATGAGAATAATTACATCTTTATTTGGTATTCCAATTCTTTAGTGACCACCTTTTATTGCTTTTTGGTTCTTTGGTGGTTTCTAAAAGGCACAAGCCTCGCTCTTCATTTGGTATACCTTTTTTCATCTTAATAAGCTTGTGGACCTATTTGCTACATCTCCTTTGGGTTGTGTTTATGGGAAAGACTTGATATGCACTATGTGCCACTTATATTGAAAGACTATGTCGATGCTACACTCATCTTTGCATTAGTCTCCTAAAATGTCTCTCCATGACACATCCATCTTTTTCGGTTGAGCAAGTCTTTATTTGTCTCCTCTTGTTCTCAATTCTCAACATTGTTTTGTTGCAAGTTGTTTTGCTTCTTTTCATCTATGCTCTCTTGCACTTGTTTGTGTCTAAAATTGTCTAGGAGGGAGTGAGGATTCCATGTTGTGCACACCATAGTAAAATGCAAATCCTACTTTGTGCACGTACCTTGGGGAGTTCCCTCTTGTTGTTTAGAACATTGTTTTTGGATCCTTTTGATTGCTTGCTTCGTTCTTCGAAGTATCTTTCTCTTTTGATTGGATCCTCAATATTGTTTGATCTCCTCCCATCTATTCGTCATTGGATATGTGCATTTGATTTCACTCATATCATGAGAAATGCACACTTTATGGCGGAGCTCTTATTATATTGGCCTTCATAATTTTTCACCCATTTCGGCAATCGATGCCAATGGGGGAGAGATTTAGAGGGTTTAAGGGAATTTTGTTTTGTTCTTTGTTCTCTTGCATCCTTGCTTTTTGTGTTGCATAGTTGCTTAATTCATTATATAAACCCTCGGAAAAGGGATTGTCATCAATTACCAAAATGGGGGAGATTGAAAGGCATGTGTTGCCCCATGCGTGGTTTTGGTAATTAATGACAATCCTATGTACTAATGTTTGCATTGAGGTATCTTTATAGAACTTGTCCATGAAGAAGATTGGAGTTCATGTGTTGGACTCTAGAAGATTATATGTTGACCAAGATTCTATCCAAGGGTTTATATAAAGAATGGTCATCTAGAGTTGAGCTTATTGCAAGCATGGCTTGGAAAAGAAGATTGAGTGAACATTCATGTTTATCTCCAAGCCATCATATATATCAAGATAAGAAGACAAAGTGCAAGTGGATACATGAAGACGGAGCTAAGATAGGCTCTCCCATAATGGTGTATGGGGGAGTATTTGGAGAAGTCTTCATCAAGCATGTGCTAGCAAAGTGCAATCAAGAAAGGTGGTCCACTTGAAGAGATCAAGATCGTCATCATCTAGTTCAAGTGGAATGCGCAAGGCAAAGGTATGATCTTGATAGGGTTTCTATTTTACCGGTCCTTGGTGTTAGTGGAAGACCGGGTTATAGGATAGATACTGTACTATCAAGAGGGGCTCTCATTGAGCTTTAGCGTATCATTGGAGAGAGCTCAAACCTTTGCATACTTGCCTTCATCATCTTCTTGGTTCTTATTTGGATTTTCTCTATATGAAGTTTTGGAGCTTGTTGTGATCTTCATTACAGGCTCAAGTTCATCAAAAACGGATTTAGTATGGAAAACTTGTTGGGTTTTTGATATTGGAGGTTCACCGGTTCATCCTTTTTAGAGAGGATTACCTTTCTACATTTGGTTTTATCCTCCCATGTTCGACTATGATGTTTCTTTACATGATCTTGTAATGCTCGTTGCGGTGATTCCAACGAGCCCAAGAACATCGAAAATGCAGTTCGTATGTAAGAGATAGCACGTTTTTCGTATGTGTGGTTCAGGAATTCCTAGTCACTTGGAATATTCCGAACTGATTCCGAACGCATTCCGAACCGGTTCCGGGCTTAACTTTTTGCCTCTGTTTTTACCGGATTCGTTTGGTAGACATTCGGATTATTCCGAGTCATCCGGAATTCCGAGCCAAATCCGGATTCACTCTGAACGGCACGAATCTGGCCCAAACGGTCGGATTTTTGGGACCTATAAAATGGGGCCTTCGTCCCCAACGGTTCACTAACCCTTGAGCTCGTTTTTGCCCTCATTGTTGACCTTCTTGAGCTTTGCTATCTCTCTATTCCTCCATGATTCTTGCCTCCAATTAGAGGGAAAAGAGAGAAGAGATCTAGATCTACCATTCCACCAATCAATCTCTCCTCTAAGTGAGGGGAAGCTTTTGGATCTAGATCTTGGAGGGATTTTATGTTCTTCCTTGTTCTTCCTCTCTTCTCCCCCCATAAGCATTAGTTGCTTTGGTGGGATTTGAGAGAGGACTTGAGCACTTCTTGTGTTCTTGCCCATTGCATCGGTTGTATTGGTTTGAGTTCTTCACGGTGATACGTGGAAGTTGAAGTTGAGTAGCTTGTTACTCTTGGTACTTGGGGTGCCCTAGAGCTTGTCCTCTTGGGTACTTGGAGTGCCCTAGACGGTCCTTGTTGATCTCGGAGTTTTGGTGGCTCGCGGGATAGTTGAGAGCCTCCAGTTGAGTTGTGGAGTGTGACTCAACCTTGTGATTTTTGTGGCTTTGGGAGCCGCGGGAATTCGGTGGGAGCCTCCAATTAAGTTGAGGAGTGTGCCTCATCCTTGTACGGGTTCGGTGACCACCCTCAAGTGTCCCATAGTGGTTCGTCGTACTTTACATTGGTAGAGGCATGAAGGAGATTACGGTGTGACATTTGACGGCTATTCGGGATCACTTTGTGACTCCGCACCGCTCCAACGGAGACTAGCTTCCATTGGGAAGTAAACTTCGGGATAAATCATCGTCTCCAAGTGCCTTGGTATTTCTATACCCGAGCTTCTTACTTATGCATTTTACTTTGTGATAGCCATCGAGCTTGAAGTAATATATCTTGCTATCACATAGTTGCTTGTCTTGTTTAGCATAAGTTGTTGGTGCACATAGGTAAACCTAGCTTGCTTAGGTTTTGTGCTTGATAAATTAAGCGCTAGTTTTATTCCGCATTTGTTCAAGCCTAAACCACAAAGAATTTTAATCGCCTATTCACCCCCCCTATAGGCGACATCCGTGTCCTTTCAATAACCTGAATGTGTGTTCTCCATTGCACCAATCTAAGAAGAGGCTGAAAATATGGACATGGCTAATGTAAGCTGACAGATTTGGTACTTAACTTCATAATTCAAAGAGTAAGAATACGTACATATATTGGCTATCGAGGACCCAGATCTGTTTACAGCAGATTACCTATGCCTGCAAGTTCACGTTACGCGAGTGAACGAGATCAACAGTTCTGGCGCTCTATCCACGGATAAGATCACCCATAAACTAATATTGAATTACTGACTAAAATCATCTAAAGACAGGAAGATGGCGTTTGAAAAGAGAGGGGGAATTCCTCTTCTTTTCTTCATCGATTAACCGCCCGCTCTAAAATAACAGGATGAATACAAGATTAGATCGGCGAACATACCACGAACGACCGAAATCTGCACGCATACAAAGTAGTATAGAGATCCCCAAGCTCCAATGATACGGAGGATGAGAAACTCCACCGAAACCTTAACGGATGGTCTCCGAAGGAGAGAGAAATTGAGAGGACAGCCTCGTGCGTCGATGTAAAATATGCCGATGTCCTTTGACGGAGGTGCCTGGTAGAGAGGTGAACAAGTCCGAGGGCGGCGGACCGGCTGGGGTGAATCTTGCTTTCACGTGATTGGGTCAGCGGTTTAAAGACACCTGTTAAATCCCATGGGAGACCAACAATACCGGCCATAAAAACATGGCTTGGGGGGGGGGGGGGGGGGGGGGGGGGCGTGCGCACGTTGGGAATTTATTGCGAGGCATTGGTGCATCGGTGTGTAACCGTCATCGGTGGAGACGAAACAACGTGTCTTTTCGGTGTGCTGTTGGGACGGCGTTTTAAAGACGCAGGTGAATAATTCATTTGATCATGGGAAGCTTCATCACAAGTTCGTTGTGTTTGCATGTCATTTAGTTGCACGAATTAGTTTATGCCTTTATTTGTCTAATTTGGTCCCCGACTTTACATAAGAATATAATTATTTGTACCCGTTGATTATTAGCATCGTGTATGGCGTGTCGTCAAAACAGGGCTCGGGGGTCGTGCGCCAAGGCGCACCCCTAAATCTAGTAACCCTAATAGGTTGTTGGTTTCTGCACCTATGTGTGTCGCTCGAAAGGATTCAAATGGCCATCTCCTCAAAATCTAGATGAGTATTATACCGAACAATATAAATGAGAAATTTTCAATTGGATCATCCTACTACTTTTGGCTGAGACTTGAGTCAACTTGTCTTTGAAATACTACACACCAAAGAAAAGGTCGTGTTTCAAGTAAATTGTCTAATAAGAACATATTTGTCGATATGAACACCCCATTAATTATGTGAGGCAATAATTCAGTGAGATGTCTATGGACGTGTATGGACTCTGAACCACGACTACCATCTGCATCCGTGAATTTATGTTCGGGTGACCTAAAATTGTGGGGAGTAACTTAAACTAGTAACATGCACATGTTACGAATCTATGTTATAACCTCTACAGTGCTAAGTGTTATAGGTGTGATAACATAGAGATGATCATTTATTGTTTCGTACTCATTTTTTATTGACAAATGTGATATGATGGTAACTCTAGCTATGTTATTCTATATGTCTCTCTCTTTAATTGCCCGAGACACATCATATTTTTACCTATTTAGCAATTATGTTACTATCTATGTTACTCTCACAATGGATAGTCTTAAACTTATGCCACTAGTACAGAACGACACATCAGATACCCCTCTATGGAAACAACACGAGTTAGGCGACGAAAAATCGAGCTCTCCGCGTGAGAAAAGCCGCCCCGCCAGGCAAACTAGCCCGCATCCCGTCATTCATAGGCAACGGTCGCGAAATTTTAATCGTTGCCAATATAGTGGTAACGGAGGTTTCTGTCACTCCGTGTGTGATATGTCCATCAATGGCATCGGTTATTGTATACAACCGTTGGCGAGGTTGCGTATATAAAATTCCCTTTTTAGGACTATCTTGGATATTATAAAAGACTGTTGATTCACCCTTATTTCTCTGCTCCAACTTGTTTGTACTCCGCACTCATGGCCTCCATGGCCAAGAGCATGAGTTCGTCGGGGAGATCGGTGGCGTCCTCCTCCTGCCCCACCGGGGCCGGGTCAGATCTGCCGCCTGTGAAGTGCGTTTGCTGCCGCTGTAGAAACGCGATTCGTCGAGTGTCGCGTTCGGATCTGAACCCAGGCCGGATCTATTTCAAGTGTCCAAATCACAGGGTTAGTTCAACGCTTTGATAAGTTTTGATTGATTTATATTCTATGTGTGATGCTGATTTGGATCTAAATTCGATTTGCCATTTGACAGGGAGGGGCGAAGAGTATTCTGGAGCTATGATTTTTTTTTTTCGATTGAAGAATATGTTGAGATGCTACTTGCTAATGGCGTCGAAGTGGAAGATGCAGAGATGGAAAATGTAGCCTTGATAGTCAGGAAGGCGAAGATGGAGATGAAGTCGCACACTGCAGCTGCTCTAGCTGGTTTGGCATTGAGCCCAACAAACACTTCGACTGAATCTGACCATGTTGTTGTTGTGCGAAAATGGTGGCAGAAAGGAACATAAATAGCTCAGTTAAATGTTCTTATGAGCATTGCTAGAATGATTTTGTGTGTTTCTGTGTTGCTGTTAGGTGTGAACCTGTATGCAACAATGAAAATCAGTAGAATGTAGTAGTTGTGAACTTGTATGCAGCAATGAAAATCATCAGTAGTTGTGAATGTAGTAGTTGTGAACTTGTATGCAGCAATGAAAATCATCAGTAGTTGTAAACTTGTATGCAGCTATGGAAATCCAATGGAAACGGTTATATAAAATGTCCGTTGCCAATTTGGTGCTTATAAATATACTGCCGACACAACAAGTCATCAGTCTTCATTCTCACTCTCTCACTGTCTCTCTTCCAACCCTAGCCGCCGCACACTGTAGATTTTAACTCTCCTCACTCTCTCGTGGCTTCCTCTGCCAGCACTTCTATATCCAGCCATCGCGGCCGTGGCTCTAGCGGCAGCCGTTCGTGAGGGAAGGCCGATCTGGAGATGGCCATGTTTCCGCTGGTGAGGCAGGGCGTCAGGCGGATCTTGCAGCAGCGCCACCACTTGGCTCCCTCCTCCTCCGGTGATGCCTGACGTCCTCTGGGCCTAGCCGATCTGGAGGAGGTCATTGATGCATGTAAAATGCATACATGAACTTTGCATTATATTACTGATATTTCAATCATATTTGCATCATATAAGGGTTATATCATTGTTTTATATTGATTCTGGGAATATTTCATAGTTTCCCTATTTTTCTGGAATTAACCCTGCACAGGCAGAAAACCCTATTTTCTATATTTTGATGTTTCAGGGACCCAAACGACGTCCAAATGACCTGAAAATTTACGAGCATCAGTTTTTGGAAGGAACAAAACGTGGGAGCGAACAAACGGAGGAACGAGGGCCAAGATGAGTGGGCTCACACGGCCAGATTCCTTGGCCGCGTGGGACCCATCATCTGGGGCCTCGTGGCTCCGTTGCCGTCGATCTTTTTTCCTGAGCCTCCGTCTTGACCTAAAAACGACTATAAAAATAGTCCCTGACGCCCTTCGGAAAGGAGCGCCGCAGAAACACAGAAACCACGAAACAGAGACCTGGAGCTGCAGATTGAGGGGGAAAACTCCGGCGGGGCGCTGCCGGGGTGGTCTCCATCTTCTCCAACGACTTCTCCACCGTCTCCTTGATGAAGAGGAGTAGTCCACCCCTGGACTATGGGTTTGTGGAAGTAGCTTATGTATCTCTCCTCTCTTTGAGCTTCACTAATTAGTACCGTATGAGCTGCTGAACATGATTACGGTCATCTATGTAATACCTTTGTGGTGGATCTTTTTATGAGTTAATATATGTTTGAGATTGCGATAGTTTTGTTTCAGTTATGAAAGTAGATGCATATTATGTACCCCGTTCTTGTTTACTTGTTTTGATCAAGCATGTGTATGAGAGCGTGTGAGGGGGAACGTGTGCATTAGTTGGAGTAACAGGGAGTGGCTAGTGCGGTGAACGTGAGAGAAAGTTCCGCGATCCACTTGGGTTTTTACCTTACTTAGTTGCCTCACTAGGGATAAAGAAAAATACCTTGCTACCGAAGATGTGGGTGTGACCATTGCCACTACTCCATGACTAGATCTAGCATGTTCTTATTTTAACTTCATGTCATGATACTTAATGCTATGCTCTGATTTATCTTAATTACTAAGGTGTTATGATTTAGTTCGCATCTTGGTGGAGTATAAGAGAGATTAATAAACAAAAGATCTCTATGTTAGGACGTGATGCCCATATAATTAGTAACTTGTCATGAAACCTTTATGTTGCAATCTCATATGTCAATTCTATTGTTCTATTGTCTACCACTTTATTAAAGAGAGAGTGCATTTGTGAAACCATGAACCCCGGTCCATTTTTAATCATAAGAAACACCTTTTCAACAACTTTTATCCACTTTACATTTTCTGCTATTATTAAATCCGAAAATACAAAAATACTTTTACATCTTGCATTCACAATATAAAACCCAACAATATCATTTATCATTGTTTCCACCATCCTTGCATATTTATTTACCATCATTGCATATTTATTTACTGTTTTGCATTTACCATTATCATATCATTCTCACACCTTGTGCTTGACAACCACTTGGTGAGGTTGAGGGCACAAAACAATTTACTTTGTTTGCAGGTTCTCAAGAGAAGGATAAGAAGATAAAACCTACACTACTGGTTTCCCGAGAGTTCGATATTAAACCCTCGAGTCACCCCTCGTGGGAAAACTGTCTTTCCTATACTATACACTCTGCACTTGGAGTCTCAACCTAACCCATTTTCTTTTGACGCAGGTAACTACGTCAAGGGCAATCAAGACTGTTTTCTGGCGCCGTTGCTGGGGAACCATAGCTGAAAGGTTTATCCAAGGATATCTCACAACAAGTCAACTTCATCACCAACTTGTGCAAACACCTAAGCTTGGGGAGGTTGCACCTACGTGAGCATCATCTATCCATCTTTACCTTCAAATCATTTTATTTTGTTTTGTTTTTGTCTTGCATATCATATTTATATTTCGGTTTGCATATTTTATTTTCAGTTTTGCATTTTGTGTTGCATTTGTTATTTCGGTTTGCATTGTTTAGTGTCATTTTATTTTCAGTTTTGCATAAAAAATTAAAAACACATAAAAACTTGCTTAATGGAGAAGAGAACTTTTTGGCCATTTAGTGTTAAGAACTTTCCTCAAGATATGAATATCCCTGTTGAAGAATTTGAAGTAGATCATAATGTCACTAAAATGATCTATGAACACCATTTTCGTGGGAAACCAAAAGAAGATCCTATACTTCATCTTAAGAAGTTTAATGAAAGATGCAAAGTGTTAAAATTGAACCATGTTAATGTTGATATGATTAAAGTTAAGCTTTTTCCTTACTCACTTGCTGGAAAAGCCTTAGATTGGATATTAAGATGGCCTCCTGGGAATTTTAGCACTTGGTTTAATTTAAAAGCTTTATTTATTGAGAGATTTTGTTCCACTGAAACAGTTTATAATCTTAGACAAAGAGTCATCACCTTTAAACAAGAGGAAAAAGAACCTTTGATAAAAACTTGGAAAAGGTTTAGAGGGATAGCTTTTGGAATGGAACATGGTCTTAGAGATTGGATGCTTATGCATATATTCTATAGAAGATTGTCTGAAACCTATAGAGTCTTTTTGGATAATGAATGTGGGGGTTCTTTTATTAATACTACTACTGCTAATGCTCATAATCAACTTGATGGCTTGCTTTTGGAAGTGAAAATTAAAGAAAGTTTTAAAAAAGCCCAAGTGCCTGAAGATGTTTTTGATGACCGTTATGAAATATTTAATCTATATAATAGAGAGAGAAAGTTGAGGAAGTTAAAATGCTTAGTGAAGTCAAGGAACCATTTGTTGATTTAGAGAAGTCTAGCTTGCATGAATTAATATCTATCTTACAACAATTTGCAAGTGATCCTTCCATTAATGTTAACCAAACTGGTTTTGGTTCTTATATTCACTAGTACAGAACGACACATCGGAAACGGGCCAAAAACCCCTTCAGCAACGGCGAAAGGGTCCGTGTCCCCGCCTCTGTCACTGATGTGAAGGCCTTCATCGGTAACGGAGGCCAAAAACCGTTTCCGATGAGGTATCCATTTGGCAACGGTTGTGCGCAGACCTCCGTTTCCTTAGTTTTCCTTCATCAGATACGGAGTTTGCCATCCACCCGTTTGCACTGAGCATTTCTCATATTTCGGTTATATGCCATAATACTTGAAAGGCTGATTGCACAATGCACTAAAACGTTATTCAATTCATAACATAGAACAAATGCCATCATTACATTGGTATACAATAATATCACCGTTTTTTACAATTTGACTACAATCATATCTATCACACATTGGCATAATGTAATATCACCTATTACACTTTGACTACAATCATGAACTCTAAACCTATAAGCAACTAACCTAACAAGATGGAAGGCTGTCTTAATTAAGCCAGCGTTCCATCTTTGACTTGGAGCTCACCTTCTATGAGCTCTCGGTCGTCGCTGTACCCACTCCAAGACCAGTATCCACGAAATTTCCTTGCCTTAAGGTTTCTGGTTCTCGGAATGATACATTGGTACTTTTATGCAGTGTTGCCGAAATAAACTCCTGCGTGAAAGAAAAAAAACTATTAGCAAAATGTACAAAATACATCTGGATATTAAAAAAATCAATGGCTATTTTCCAGCAACTGCTTTGTTCGGTTGCCATTTTCGAGAAACTGCTAAGATCGACGGCAAATATCCAGGAACTGCTCTGTTTGGTGGCAGACAGTTCGCATTCCTTTCTTCTCTTCTTCCTCGTTCCACCCCAATCCCCCACCCGCCATGGACGACCGCAACAGAATAACAGAGACAACTACCGTCCGTACCCACGGCACCGTTCTGGAGGTGGTGTACACGAACGAGGAGCATACCGTGGAGCGGATCCTCGACAAGTACGAGGAATGGCTAGCAGAGGAGAAGCATCGGTTCATCGGCCTTGACATCGAGTAAACCCGTAATCATCGGCACATGTCTGTCCTGCAACTCTCCATGCGCCAGCATGTCCTCGTGTTCCACTGGTGCAAGTCCAAGAAGAATTGTCCAGAGTTGGGCAAATTCTTTGAACGCAAGAATATCACCTTCGCAAGCGTGGACATCACCAACGACAGCAAGGTGCTTTCTTCTGCCGGCTTCCACATTCCACCGGAGTACTACGTGGACATCCAACTCGTATACAAAATCAAGGGTGGAGACGAGAGGGACGGAATGGGTGATCTAGCGGCAGATCTCATCGACAAATCATACGTCAACATGAAGAAGGAGTTCCCATCCAACCAGCACGATTTTTGGGAGTGGATGCCGCTGCACAAAGTTAACCTCGACTACGCAGCAATAGATGGGTACGTGACCTACGAGTTGTATCGCAAGATCCTAACCTTGAAGGACAGGCTACGTCCAACATGGCAGGAAATGCTCTGCCCTAGGTGCAAGAATGCCCTAGGTGAATTGCAATAGGCTTTGGATGTGGGTGTTTAACTAGTTTGTACAGTTGGTGCTTTAACAATAAGTGTTTGTAATTATCAGAACACGTAGAACCTAGTTCATCAGCATCACAGCCGGTCACAGAAAGATTTATACCTTTCACCCGGCGGGAGAGGAGGTGCAGGCCTCTGCCAGATGCGCTGAGATGCTACCAGCGCGCTGCGACGCAATCACCTCCTCCTCCTTCTCCTTCGTCGACATCCACCTCCTCCTTCTTCTCCAGATCAGACACCACCTACAGATCCTCCACCACCTCCAGATCGGCCACTTCCTCCTCCAGATCGGCCACTTCCTACTCCAGATGGGTTTCTGCTGGTAGATCCGCCGGAGGTGCTGCACCACCACCTCATGAATGACCTCCTCCACATCGGCCTGGCTCAGAAGAAGCCGGGCATCACCGGAGGAGGAGGGCGTCAGATGGTGGCGCTGTCGCATCATTAGCGGACGCATGGCCGCCTCCAGATCGACCTTCCCCTCACGAAGGGCTGCCGCTAGAACGGTGCTGCCGCGGCGGCTAGAGCCGCAGCCGCGATGGCCGGATCTAGAAGCGCCGACAGAGGAAGCCATTAGAGAGAGTGAGGAGAGTTGAAAGCCACAGTGTGCGGCGGCTAGGGTTGGAAGAGAGACAAGTGAGAGAGTGATAATGAGACTGAGCCGGCAGTATATATAAGCGCCACATTGGCAACAGACGTTTTATATAACCGTTTCCATTGATTTTACACCAGCGAGATAGTAAACTTACTAACAGGTACTCTAAATTACATATGAACGCAGAGACCACTTAGCAGCTAGTGCTACTACATACGGACTTGATAATGAAGTAAACGATTACATATATGCTACTACTAGCTAATGCTACTACTAGCAGCTGCTGATGAAGACTCGGGCTCGTCGTCGCTGTACACGAGTGCGTCCCTCCGGCATAAGGTACCGTCGAAGATCTTGATGAAGAACCCGTTGTCGCCGTCGAACTCGAAGCACAAAAAGTGCCCCTGCTCAAGCTTGTACGCTTGGGCGAATGACTTCCATCCCTGGCCGAGTTACAAATTCCCCCCGGCACTCACGGCCGTCTTCACCGCCCAGCTGCCGTTCTCGCAGTCCTCCGTCTTCAGATGCATGGTAGCTTCCACCATGCCTTGGAGCTTCCTTACGAACGCCCTCGGAGCCTCAGGCGGCTCTCGATGCCCTTGTACAGGATAACCAAGAACTCGAAGCCACGCAGCTCTGGGGACATGTCTTCAGAGGATGGTGAGGGCGACACCGACGGCGTGGCATTGCGGCTGCGCCCCCTACCACGGCCGCGCCCTCGTCCACGGCTGCGCCCACGTCCACGGCCGCGACCGCTGATGGTACCTCTCGCCGGGGACATGTCTTCAGAGGACGGTGAGGGCGACACCGACGGCATGGCATTGCCGCTGCGCCCCCTACCACGGCCTCGCCCTCGTCCACGGCCGCGACCGCTGCTGGTACCTCTCGCCATGGATTTGGACGGAGGGGATCTGGCGAAGTTTGAATAACTATAGGCGATGGACTGGGGCTTCAAAGAGACCGCTGCTGGTACCTCTCGCCATTTATACTCGCGGGTCGCTCCGCCCACCTCCCCATCTGCCCATTCGCTAGCCTCCACGTATCAACATTTTCAACGGTTGGAAAATTCTATCCGTTACCATAGAGGCAAATATTGGAAACGGACAATTTTATTAACCGTTGCCAATATAATAGGTGACGGAGATTGGAAAGGGTCCGTTGCCAATGTAGGCGGGCCTGGTCAGGTTTGTACGCACCGGCCGCGCGGAAAGCGCGATTCTCCGTCGCCTAACACCTGCCGTTTCCATAGAGGGGTATCCGATGTGTCGTTCTGTACTAGTGATTTCTAATCCTATTTTAAAAGAAAAGATTGCTAGGTACAACCAAGAAGCTATGATACCACCTAAGCTTGGGGATATATGGATTCCCAAAGTAGTAGTAACCATTGGAAAAGAGACACACCATGCTATATTAGATCTAGGATCTAGTGTCTCTGTTTTATCTAAAGAATTATATGAAGTTCTTGAATTAAAGAATCTTGAAAAATGCTCTATTGAACTTGCACTTGCTGATGATTCCATTAAACATGCTTTAGGAAAAGTAAGTGATGTTATGGTAGAGTTGCATATGACATTTGTACCTGTTGATTTTCTAATCATGGATATGGGGAATAAAACCTCTAGTCCAATTATTCTGGGAAGACCTTTTCTTCGTACCACAGGTGCTATCATTGATTCAAAAGAAGGGAATGTGAAGTTTCAGTTTCCACACAAGAAGTGCATGGAACACTTCCCAAGGAAGAGGGACACATCAAAGTTCAAGCTCCCTCATGAGCTTCGTCCACAATAAATATCAAGTAAGAAGCCTAGCTATATGGCTATAAAGAAAGCGCTTTACGGGAGGCAACCCGGTTTTTTTATTTGTGATTTTCTTTGTGTCCTCTTGCTGTAACAAGAGATTTAGTTTTTAGTTTTGTTTCTGGAATTTTTAATAAAGTGCCAAGTTTTACCTATTTTGGTTTGAAAAAGTTGCTATTTATATTCGGAGATTTTATTCCTGCACGAATCTGTGCACGGTTTGATTTTTATTTTTATTCTGTAACTCCGAATGAGCTGTAATTTGAACTGTAGTTGCAACTTTTCATCCTCTGTATGCGTGAATTTTTTCAGATTTTTCGACGTGTTTAAGTAGGGTAGAAAAATACGTTTTGCTGCTGCTGTTTTTTGGACAGATTCTGTCCCATTTTGTTTGATGCATCCTTTGAACTTTTAACTTGAATCTTTTTGATCCAATTGAGTTTATGAGTAGGCATACAACATTATACACTTTCTGGACATTCATATGAATTTTTGTCTAAGGATTTTATGCAGCAAGAAATCTATTTGTCTATCACTACTAATGTCACCCCACAGAAAAGAAATGGGAGAAACGGTGTTTTGAAGTTTTTTCACAGGGATTAGAGGAGATGCACCAAGAGCTATCCAAGGATGGTGAAGACCATAAGCTTGGGGATGTGAAGACAACCCCACTGGACCAACACACTCTCGGTTTGCACACGTCTAACTTCTGTTTTTCGATCAATGCACTTTATCGCATAAACTTGGAGCGTCTTTTATTTGCTTTTTATTTCGGTTTGATTTTTATTTTCTTGAGACCACCACTATCATTTATATATGAGAGAGCTACTGGAAATTTGGGTTGAATTAAGTTGGATGCTATTAAAATATTGGGATAGGGATGTTTGAGTTGATTCAAAAAGATACATATAGTTGCATTATTCATGTGCTTTTAATGAGTATTAATTTGCAAGTTTTTATCAAGAGCTATCTTTTATCATGTTTTGATGCTGAATGTTACTTTACTTTGTTTAACATGGATTGATTAGTTCTATGGACACTTATGCATGCATTTAGATGGTCAACTTTCTCCCTTTGCTAGCCCAAAAATTCCAACAAGTAAAAAGCTTGTTTTCCAACACCTTCAACCAAAGTTTTTCCAGTGAGTCCACCATATCTACCTATTAGCTTTATGCTATTCCAAGTATGTTTATCATGTTATATTGTGTTATCTATACTTCTGAATTAAAATGCTTATGTTATTGATTGTTATGGGAAAAGTTGGTTAAAAGCTCTCACGAACTTGATGCACACTTTACTTTTATTGCACTTAATAAACATGAACCATTGTGATTAAAATTATGAAGTTGTGAGCTTGACAAGAGTCTTGGTTGGGAGTTAGCCCATATGTGCTGTCACATGGCAAGCTTTCAACATTGCTTTATTATATTCAGTTGATATCATGTACTTTTGTTTATGGATGCTTATCATGGTGCCAAATAAATGTGGAAACTTAGTAAGTTTAATGAGTTTGTATAAATGGCTAGAGAGACCTGGGCCGCTAATCTAAGCCATGCATCATTCATGGTGGAAATTTACAGCTTCCATAATGAACCTTCATGATGCACCTCATAATAAAAAGCTATACCAATAGTAAATAAAAGAGTGTGAGATTGTTCATTGTTGTTTGTCTTGTCATTTTGACATGGGCTTGTTCCATGTCCTGAGGCAAGAGGTACCCCAGTTGACACTCTTAATGATGCTATTATATTACTTACAATGACCTTAACTTGAACTTACTTTTGTGACCAAGTTGAGTAACACCATGGTGTAGGTACTTGTATTCACGGGGCATGAGACATTCAACCATACTTTGTCAAGCACATACTCATATTTGCTTTCACTTTAAACTTTAATCATTCAAGATGCTATGATAGGGGTAATGAGAGCTTGACACCAATGAATACCACATTGCAAACATTAACTTAAGTAGAAGCATTTGGAAGTTAGATGAAACTTATTCATGTTTTACCTCTACTCATTTATATATCTTTCCAAAGTGTCCACCTTTTATATTCAGATTTCATAAGAATACTCTATGACCATTATAGGATGTTTTTACTTTTCATTATGCATACATTTGGTCCATAGTACTTTCTTCTATGTTACACTTTGTGAATTATCATTGAACATCCTTACATTGAATATTTGATATCACTTCATAATCTATCTTGCATATTGCTATTCCTTTGAAGAATGAATCATTTGACTCTATGTAGCAATAGTAATCATCTTTGATATCCTTTGATAGTATTAAATTGCAAAGTCCATGTTAGTTTTATCACCTTCATACTCGAGGACGAGTATAGGTTAAGCTTGGGGATGTTGATGCATGTAAAATGCATACATGAACTTTGCATTATATTACTTATATTTCAATCATATTTGCATCATATAAGGGTTATATCATTGTTTTATATTGATTTTGGGAATATTTCATAGTTTCCCTATTTTTCTGGAATTAACCCTGCACAGGCAGAAAACCCTATTTTCTATATTTTGATGTTTCAGGGACCCAAACGACGTCCAAATGACCTGAAATTTACGAGCATCAGTTTTTGGAAGGAACAAAGCGTGGGAGCGAAGGAAGCGAACAAACGGAGGCCCGAGGGCCAAGAGAGTGGGCCCACGCGGCCAGATTCCTTGGCCGCGTGGGACCCATCATCTGGGCCTCGTGGCTCCGTTGCCGTCGATCTTTTTTCCCGAGCCTCCGTCTTGACCTAAAAACGACTATAAAAATAGTCCCCGACGCCCTTCGGAAAGGAGCGCCGCAGAAACACAGAAACCACGAAACAGAGACCTGGAGTTGCAGATTGGAGGGGGAAAACTCCGGCGGGGCGCTGCCGGGTGGTCTCCATCTTCTCCAACGACTTCTCCACCGTCTCCATGATGAAGAGGGAGTAGTCCACCCCTGGACTATGGGTTTGTGGAAGTAACTTATGTATCTCTCCTCTCTTGAGCTTCACTAATTAGTACCGTATGAGCTGCTGAACATGATTACGGTCATCTATGTAATACCTTTGTGGTGGATCTTTTTATGAGTTAATATATGTTTGAGATTGCAATAGTTTTGTTTCAGTTATGAAAGTAGATGCATATTATGTACCCCGTTCTTGTTTACTTGTTTGATCAAGCATGTGTATGAGAGCGTGTGAGGGGGAACGTGTGCATTAGTTGGAGTAACGGGGGTGGCTAGTGCGGTGAACGTGAGAGAAAGTTCCGCGATCCACTTGGGTTTTACCTTACTTTGTTGCCTCACTAGGGATAAAAAAAATACCTTGCTACCGGAGATGTGGGTGTGACCATTGCCACTACTCCATGACTAGATCTAGCATGTTCTTATTTTAACTTCATGTCATGAACTTAATGCTATGCTCTGATTTATCTTAATTACTAAGGTGTTATGATTTAGTTCGCATCTTGGTGGAGTATAAGAGAGATTAATAAACAAAAGATCTCTATGTTAGGACGTGATGCCCATATAATTAGTAACTTGTCATGAAACCTTTTGTTGCAATCTCATATGTCAATTCTAGTGTTCCATTGTCTACCACTTTATTAAAGAGAGAGTGCATTTGTGAAACCATGAACCCCGGTCCATTTTTAATCATAAGAAACACCTTTCCAACAACTTTTATCCACTTTACATTTTCTGCCATTTTAAATCCGAAAATACAAAAACACTTTTACATCTTGCATTCACAATATAAAACCCAAAATATCATTTATCATTGTTTCCACCATCCTTGCATATTTATTTACCATCATTGCATATTTATTTACTGTTTTGCATTTACCTTTATCATATCATTCTCACACCTTGTGCTTGACAACCACTTGGTGAGGTTGAGGGCACAAAACAATTTACTTTGTTTTTCAGTTTGTCCATCTATGTAGTTGCTTTCACCACCGTCTTCGGGTTGTGTATAGCAATTAGGCTGCAGATGTGGTTCGGAGAAGCATGAAACCACTACTCGAGTCTTTTGCTAGGTTGAAGACCGTTTTCGGGGTTTCGGAACGGACGGCAAGCTGAGGAAGAAGGAGTACCATAAAGTTAAGTTTAGAGAGGCATGAGAATGATAGGATTAGCGAGTCATGTGTAACTCATCATCTTTTGATGCTATGTAATGGTGACAATTGTTATATACATTATGAACGGATTTGCTAGCATATTTGTGCTTGTGCTGTGAGATTTTGAATGTCAAGTGGCAACTGTATTCCTGTTGTAGGCTTATGAAGGAACCTCAATGCAAACGAGTAAAAAGAGAATCTCCGTTAGTGATGTCCCGCCTCATCGGACACGGAGGTATGGATGCCTCCATTGTCAAAATCGGGCCTCATCGGTGACGGTTTTCGCCCTGCGTTCCTGATGAGGGCCTTCACATCAGCCACGGGGGCGAGGACACGGTTCATTTCTCCGTTTTCCGATGGTGGTTTTGGCCCGTTTCCGATGTGTCGTTCTGCACTAGTGTGCACTGTCTCAGTCGCATAAGTACATATTTATGGAAGGTGGGAAAAAAGATCTGTCGTCGTTCGCTGCACCAGCTTTACATGAGTGGTTTTGGTTGTCCCATGTCGATCTAACAAATTGAAACAAATTCCAAAATTTCCAAAAACATCGAAATATCTATCTTTTCAAATTATGGGCTCACTGGGACCAGATGCGAAAGGGACGCACCGCACGATTGTTGCTCGTATATGAGATAACTCGCTCACACCTTCAAACAATAATGTTTTATTAAGAAACAATAGATAGTTATCCCAAACCACTACTAAAGAAAGCACTCATTACATATAGGTACAAAAAGTCTTCGTAGATTCGAGATCCAGGGAGTTCGATTAACAAAAAATTTAGAAAATATACTCCCTCAGTCCTAAAATAAGTGTTTTAAATTTTCTAAATATGAATGTATCTATATGAAACACGTCTAAAATTCTAGATACATCATTATTTGGACAAATCAAAGACAGTTATTTTGGGACGGAGAGAGTATTATGACAACTCAAAGAGAAATGGAGAAAAACTTGCAACTAGAACATGTAAGTCTAGTATATGTGCAATAATGTTATTTGACATACCATTTTAGATGAAATCTATAGGTAGAAGTGGTAAAGCATAAAGATTGTTTGGACAGTTCAACTAAGACATTTTTTTGAGTAGCCCAAAATGTAGAATTATTTTATGAGATTTTGAAGATGTGTACAACATATCTTGATATATCGAAGGAAACAACTCTGGAATTTTTAAAACTTCTAATACCGCTTGTTAATTTTCCAAATTCTAGTAACAATGGAGCGTTGGTGTCAGCATCACTCAGGTTGGTACCCATATACTTCAGGTGTGACTCATTACTTCAGACAATACATTGACTCGTTACTTCAGGTTGGTACCCATACACAGAGATGTCTGACATCTCATTACTACACAATATGAGATATCTGACATTGACTCATACTTCATGTTGGTACCCATACACAATATGAGATGTCTGACTCATTACTTCAAACAATACACTGATGCCATAAAAAAAAAGATGCTCAGGGACCAACGATAATTATTGATAGGTTTATGTCGCGGCCAAGCGGTAGAAGCGATAGCTCCTTCTGGACCGACATGTTCCCGTAGGTGCGCTGGCGTATAAAGGCAGGAAATTAAGTTTTCATGGGCCCTCCTTATCCATGCCAGCTGCTATAGTGCAAGAAGAGACTTGATGTGCATAGGCCAATATTTTTGGTGGCACATTTTCTCAACCCTTCTAAGAGATTATCCTAAGAGCCGCGAGTATGATCCATGGCCATTCCTGTTTACTGGATAGTGTCAACCGAAGACCCATTTAGAGGAAATCGTGACAAACTCGACACTCAAAGAGAGCAACAATCCTACATCGATGCATGTAACGTGGTTGAACAACAGTACAACACCGTTTGGAATTTGAAAAAAAAAAAACCGTTTGGTTAAAAATGACGAAGCGGTTTAAAGACCATGTGTGCTGATCATGACCAAGATTTGGTCCTTTTGAAACGAAAGAAACATCTTGAGGTTCTACCGCAACAAAGCTGCCCCACCATCAAATTTGCTCAATTCCATCAAGAGCGAATCAAACCTTTGGGTGAGGTAGCAAATAACTTCCAGCAAGAGATCAAGAGGGACGCGTGATAATGGAAAACCAACGGGAGAAATGCAAGGTCCCTTTCAAGATAACCGCACCTAACAGAGTAATATTTTTGTTTTGATTAAAATATATCCTTGTAATTAATATGTAATTTATAGCTAGCACAGTGGCCTGCAATGTTTGTGCGGGCAATTCTACTATATATAAAAGATGGTGGGATCGCTGCCTCCTCCAGCCCTCCACGTCGCGGGTGAACCACGCCCGTCCGATCGCCGCGACGAACGACTCAGATGGAACCACGTCACCTTAAAATCAGGCGTCACTGTAGCAGGTCGATTTTTGACCAACGGGCGCGCGACACGTCGCCCCGGTCGGCCCCGGTCACTCCCGGTCGCCCCGCGCGCACGACTTTTGGCGCAGCACTTTTGCAAAAAAAGCCCGCAAAAGGACTGGGTTGCAAATTTTGACAAACTCAGGGACCTACGTGTAAAAATGGCAGCACAACCCTATCCTCTCCTTCCTCTCCCGCGACGGCCGTGGTCGCCGGCGCCGCCGACGCGGCGCGCCGCCGTTTCCCGCCTCCCCGTTCAAATCCGAGCACACAGGACGATCCGCCGTCACGTCCTCTACTCCTCGCGGAGATCGGCTGCCGGAACCACGCGAGCACGCCGCAATCGACGTCGCCGTCGTCGGTGCCCTCCGCCGCGTCTGCGCGTCACCGCCTCACCGGCGACGCTCCGACGACCTAGGAGGGGCGGCGCCGCCACCTTCTGGCAGCCCGCGTCCGGGCGCGTCGAACGCGCCCCGCCGCGCATGTTGGCTCGGCCTGCAGCGTCGCCGCCGTGCTCGGCGGATCTGCGGCCAGATCCGTCCGCGCCATTGATGACGCCAGCGCGACGTCACGGTGGACCCCACACGTCAGCGACCGACGAATTTCGGAAATATTTATGAAATTGATAAAACTCTGACATGTGGGCCCGGCTTATTACATAAAATCCAGAAAAATCATTAAATTTGCAAAACAATATCTTTTCGCTGGATTATCAGAAAAATATGTATTATATATCAAAATGTTCAGAAAAATAGATCTAATTTATTTGTGTTAAAATCCATACATTTTGGAACATTTCAATTTGAAAAATATTTGGAAACAACCTAAAGCTATTCTGTATTTATAAATTTAAATTAATCAACTTATTTTCGCTGGTTCGTCAGGAAAATATGAAACAAATATATAAACACGAAAAAAAAATTTAGTGCGGAAATATTTTATAAATATTTGAACAATAACTACAACAGTATTTCACAGTATTTTGAACCTACAGATATGAAAAACAATACCTCAAAATACGATCAAAATTCAATTTTGCATATACTAAAATCGTGTATTCCTACAAAATTCAAATATTTAACAAATTAAAAACGAATTCACATACAAATAAGTTACCAATTTTAACAAATTCCAAAAACTAAACAATTTACACATATATTTTTTAAAAAAATTCAACGGTTTCAGATTGAATAACTTTTGATTATGGACATTTCAAAAATTTGAACAGCTTCACAACCTAGACAATTTTTGAATTTCAACAATTTTACGATCGAACAATTCAAAATTTTAGCCCACGGGCGCGGCAAAGCGCGAAAACTAAAAAATAAAAAACATAGCAACAAAAATGTTGACATTTTTTCGGAAATAATTGCAAACAATTCTAAATATAATTTTGCAACAATTCTAAATAATGCAAACTAACAATTTGAAAATGCCCCATTTTTTTTTGGAAAAATAGTCCAAAAAAATAAATAATCCAAACTAAAAAATAGAAAACAATCCAACAAAAATGTGGACATTTCTTTTTGAATAATTGTAATTAGTTCTAAATATGATTTTGCATTAATTCAAAATAATGCAAACTAATAATTTCAAAAATGCCCCCATTTTTTTCTTTTGGAAAATAATCCAACCTATCCATATGATTTTGAAGTAATTCTAAATAATGCAAACCATCAATTTTAAACATGTTCATACAAAAAAAAGACAAATATATCAACGGGATCACATCAAATTACATATGCACGACCAAAATTTAAATTTCAAATTTCCATATCGTTTCTAATTTAAATTCCAAATTTCCATATCGTTTCTAAATGAATTTCAACACTTTTACGATTGAAAAAATTCAAAAATTTGCCCACGGGTGCGGCGAAGGCCGCGCTTAATCCCTAGTATCTTTAATTGTTCTCAAATTTCAACTATTTTTGCCCTGTAATTATGTAACACTATACAAAATAGGTAGCACAGTGGCCTGCAATGCAAACCTAAGTTGCTAACCATCTATAAAGGGTCGCAAGGACGATAGATTATGGCCTCTACATTGGAGGTTCCGGGTTACACACCCCGGTGATTGGTCGTCCACCTAGTCGGAGCAGAAGTTGGAGTGCTCGACATGGCCCTCGAAGACGTCTAAGACTGCTCATAGTGGGGAGTAACATAAAGTAGTAACACATGTTACTCCTCTATGTTACTACCTGTATAGTGGGGAGTATCATATATGTGGTAACATAGATGCCTTCATTTATTACTTTGTAGACTCATCTCGCATTGGGAAGTGTTATGTTACGGTAACTATCTATGTTACTCTATTTGCCTCTCTCTTCATTAAATGCATGCCACATCATCTTTTTTGCCTATGTGGCATCTATGTTACTATCTATGTTACTCCCACTATGGCCAGTCTAAGGCGGAAATTCCTGTGACTCTACTTCTGACCGATGTGTGGTTTGGCCCTTATCTGATGTTCCCCACATTACAGATTATCGATTGGCTCTACTGGGCAGTCTAGATCATGACTCTTTGTGTCATGGAATTGAAGTCCACGCCGGATGTCCTTTGCCGTTGCTTGGCAACATATATTGTGCGGAATGGTTCCAGTTGTGTGGCTAGGTCCATATCTAGACCGCGTATGTTTGGCTGCAGAATGATGAATTGGCAGGCAGTGGCGGTATATGAAGACTTCTTTTAGATGGCACTCTTTGATTTTTCGGTCTCGAATTCACGGGGTAAAAATTGTAGTACCGAGCTTCATTGATTAAACTTATCAGTGGCGGCGATTACACGGTGTTCCCATGTTGATGGTGTTGCGTGAATTTGCACTGGCTTCTCTCGTGGTGGAACCTCTTAATCTGACCTTGGTGGTTGAGAGCCGCGATGCCAATGTCATGTGTCTTTCCCATCCTGAACGAATTTAACTAAGAAATAGAGTACTAACAAATCAACGATGGATATGAATCAAGCTAGTACCGCGGCGGTAGTGAGGCGTCCAAGGCGATAGTGGTCATGCAAAGTAGTGTAGTAGCGGAGATCAAGATTTCAATGAGTGAGAATGAAACCGTGGGGTGAATCACTACCAGAATCACCCACATTGCCGAGTGCCACCTTATCTGCTGACGGGCACCGACAAATAGACGAGTTTTCCTATTGCCACGACAAAAAAGCAGTCGGCATTCTTCCAAAATGTTGCGCTTGGTTAAAAAAAGCACTCGACATATCGATAGAAATGCGTTCATGTTAAGCCCCATTGACGGCAGATAGACAGTGCGGATCGGCTTTGCCGAGTGTTTTCAAAAATTACTCGTCAAATAGGTAAAAGTAAATATTATATATATATATTTGGATTTTGAAGAGAATATTTTCCATTTAAATTTAAAATAGTACAAATCTCATGATAATGTTCAAAATAATGAATTTTTATTTTCTATGTGCTAAAAATGGGCTTTTAATGGAAAAAAGTTGAGCAAAATATGCTACGCTCCAAGCTTCATAGAAATTAGACCATATTGTATGGTAACTTCCCAAGTATAAAGTAATTTTCTTAATTTCTAGCTACTTTCGATTATTTAAATTAGTATCCCATGATTTCTGGAATATCATCCAAATTTGAGTCATCTTGTCCTTCAAATATAACGCGCCAAAGAAAAGGTTATGTTTCAAGTAAATTCTCTATACAGGCTCGTTTGGAACAAAAGAAAAGCATAGGAATTTTAAACGACAGGATTCCTATAGGTAAAATGAATATTGATTGGGTCTCCACGAGGGTACCTACCCATCACTTTTCTGCCGTTTGATGCACTTTAGGAAGAATGAACGGCTTTATACAGTATAGTCCTTGGACGTCACAAAAGCGATACACTCGCTCAAGTGATGGAGGAAAATCCTCCAAATGTGACGTTCAGAAGAGACCTCATTTGATCCAGACTGGCCGATGGCATGAGTTGCTACAGCGCCTAGCTAATGTCAATGTGACACAGAGACACTGAGTTTCGATGGAATTTACAAAGCAATGGTAAATTCTCTGTGGAGTCCATGTATACAGCTTTAATCCAACCAGATGTGCCGGTAGATAATAATAAGAAAATCTGAAAGATGAAGATCCCACTAAAAACAAAAGTTTTTGCTTGGTATCTTCGTCGAGGGGTTATTCTTACTAAAGACAACCTTGCAAAACGCAACAGGCATGTAGGTAAAAAGTGTGTCTTCTGTCATAAAGACGAGACTATCAAGCACTTATTCTTCGACTGTCAGTTTGCTAGTTCTATATGGTTAATCATCCAGATAGGTTCTACTATTTATCCACCCACAAGTATTGCCAATATTTTTGGAAGTTGGCTAAATGGGGTGGATAATAGGTTTAAACAACTTATTAGGTTGGCAGCGCTTGCCGTTATATGGTCGCTCTGGCTATGTAGAAATGACAAGGTTTTCAATTATAAAAATTGTTCTCTTATGCAGGTTATATGGCTCTTAATTATTTCCTGCATTTTTTCCATTCTTACGTTTTGAGTTCCTACCTTCCAAACGGGACCTAACATCTGTCGATATGGATTTCCACTGAATCAGGTTATGGGAGGCGAAAGTTCAGTGAGCTCCCTATGGATGTGTGTCTATACTCTAGATCAGCAGCCACCCATCAGCATCCGCGAATTTATGTCCGGCTGATAAAACTTATAATAATTCACATCTAGCTGCTGTCTTCAGCTCCTCTGGACATGTTCCTGTAGGTGGCGCTGGCGTATAGGGCCGGAAATTATCTTTTCATGGGCCCGCTTGATCGATGACATCTACTATTGTGCCACATGAAACTAGATGTAGATAGACCAACAAAATTGTGGCGCCACTGAATTTATGTCCGGCTGATAAAACTTATAATAATTCACATCTAGCTGCCTGTCTTCAGCTCCTCTGGACGACATGTTCCTGTAGGTGGCGCTGGCGTATAGGGCCGGAAATTATCTTTTCATGGGCCCGCTTGATCGATGACATCTGCTATTGTGCCACATGAAACTAGATGTAGATAGACCAACAAAATTGTGGCGCCACTGAGTTATTATGTTGACTGATCAGTAGCCAATCATGTTTACTACTCCCTCCATCTTGGTTTATTAGCCAATTTTCGGGTTTTTCTGTGACCTACACAAGTGAGGATTGGTCGAGATAATCTCTCCTAAATTAGGCAATTAATTAGGAAAGACCAATAATGTCCATCGGAAGCGCATGCATTAGCCTAAATAAATAGGGCATTGTCTAAATCGCATGTAGATTGGGGAGAGGAAGTGGTTGGGAGCATTTCTAGGAGATCATTAATGCTAATTGCGTCCTATTCTTGAGATTATCTAGTTTTGGAAATGTGACTAATAAACTGAGATGGATGGACAAACATGACCCAAAGAGTGCAACAATCCTACATCGATGCATATGCGTGGTTGAATAACGCTGTTTGGGTAAAAATGACGGTGACATAAAATAAAGAGAGCTAGCAGTACAAGTGCACGGTTTAAAGATCATCTTAATATATATTACTAATTGGAGGCACCATACGAGCTTCCACGTTAATCTTAGAGATTAGTAATTTGTATCCCTCCGATCTATACGTATGTATTTCTAAAACCGTTGGATTTAAGTCATATGCCCGACGCGTACAGCCTAACCCTCCAAGTCGATCTGGTGGTAATGAGTTCGAATCGCGTACAGAGCAACCCTGATTAATTCGTGTCATCCCAACGCAAGGATGACAACGAGTAAAAAAAAACAAGGATGACAGTCGCCTCTTTCCTTCATGGCTAATATGCATAAGCTTCTCGGCGGCGGCAACGGCAGAACTTTGCACGATCCTGGACGCTAACATCGGGCAGCTATCAGATGCAATATTTTCGTGCGCCCCGTAGACAATCGTGCTGATTTCAGGTAAGGTCCCAGTAGGACGCTCTTCCTTTTTCAAGTCAGATCCATCTAATCTAAAACAACTTCACGCTCTCTTTTTCCCAGTACGATCCGTCTGATACTTTGATCTAGAAAATTGGAGAGAAGCTAATTCGTCCGTAGATGCAATGGTCGGATCCTCTCGGTAAAAACACCGGGGGTCAACAACCGGCCTGCTGCAGATTGCACGTGTTAAATCAAAATTAATGTACAGCAAAAGAACGACAAACGGTAAAGATAAATAGTATTATATGGATAGTTTAAATGAAATAAATAGTCAAATTACCTAACCTGAATCCATTGATGTTAATACTTATATACCCTTTCGACTGATAGAGAGCTGCACTTACTTCGCATTAGTGAGTTATTTCTCTTCTACATTTTCCGAGCACTTTCAATTTACCATAGGTGTAGTACACGCTGAATTTGTCAACCACCATTAACAAATAGTTCCTCTTCAGTACACTGTGTAAACTGTATGAATGTTTCTAAATGGATAAATATATATTTAAATCATATTGTTTCTGGAATAGGTACCAAAAAGTTTTAACGCTAGCCCGTGCAAGTGCACGGGTTGCCGACTAGTGCGTGCTAATCATGACCCAAAGTTGGAGCGAGACGTTTTGGCTCCCAATTGTGTATGCACCCGGTATTTAAAATACATTATAAACATATTTCAAAATGTCCAGAAAATTTCCAAAAAAAAGTCCGCACGTGGATCTTAAAATCGTTTGTTCATTAATCGTTTCACAAAAAAACGACATTTTATTTTGCTTTTGTAAAAAGATAAAATTTTATGCTAAAATAAGTCTTTTAAGAAGATTTGTGTTATGTTCATCAGCAAACTTCTATGTTAGACATAAGTTTTCCTTCCACCTTTTGCCTCCAACAGATATCATTCTAGCTGATACCTGTTACCGGCCGTCAGCTTCTGCTGGTAGGACATGTTTCCTGCAGGTGGCGTTGACCTTTTCGGGGGGGGGGGGGGGGGGGGGGGGCTCATGATCCATGCCAGCTCATGATAATGTTAAAATAGTACAAATCTCATGATAACGCCAGCTCATGATAACGTTAAAATAATACAATGTGCATGTATATATATTATTGAAGAGAAAATTTCTATTTAAATTTAAAATACTCCCTAATAGACACAAAATGAAAACAATACACCCTATAAATTAGGATTCATTTTTGGATGGGTAAAATTGTTCATAAATCTCATTTTTTCCTATATTTTGGATTTTTTGAAAAAATTATACACCTTACGTCAAAGAATTGAGGGAGTAGTACTGATCTGATGATGATGCTAAAAATAATGATTTTTCATATTTATGTGCTAAAAATAGGCTTTTTGATGGGAAAAAATTTGTGCAAAATGGCTACGTTCCAAGTTTCACAAAAATTAGACCACATTGTATGGAAACTTCCCAAGTTTAAAGAATAATTTTCTTAATTTCTAGCTACTTTCGACTATTTAAATGAGTATTCGATGATTTCTGGAATGTAATCCCAATTTGAGATACTTGTCCTTCAAATATTACGTCCCAAAGAAAAGGTTATGTTTCAAGTAAATTCTCTAATAGGGTCCGTTTAGAACAAATTAAAGCATAGGTATTTTAATGGATAGGATTCCTATTGGAAAATTCTAGTGGTGTTGTTTGGAACAAAGGAATAGAAGTCTAAGATTTCTTCGAAATTCCTATGGAATGGGCTATTTCATAGGATTTTTAAGGAAAACTAACATCAAGTCTCACATCATGTTTCCTTGTTTCTACAATTCCTGTGTTTTTCCTGTGTGACATCCAAATGCCTCTTTTTATTATTTGCCCTGGTTTTAGTTCCTGTAGAAATTCAGGATATATGACCTCTCAATTCATGCACTTTTCCTATTCCCATGTTTTGAGTTCCCGTGTTCCAAATATGGCCTAAGATCATATATGTCGATATGGATTTTCTAATGAATCAAGTTATGAGAGGTAAGAGTTCAGTGAGCTCTCTATGGATGTGTGCCTAGACTCTGGATCAAAAAACCACCCATCAGCATCCGCGAATTTATGTTTGGTTGACAGAAATAATAATAATTCACATCTGGCCGCCTGTATTCAGCTCCTGATCCGGATGACATCTTCCTGTAGTGGAGTTAGCGTAGGGCCGGAAATTAAGTTTTCATGGACCCTCTTGATCGATGCCTGCTGCTATTGTGCCACATAAGACTAGATGTCGATGCGCCAACATTTTTGTGGAGCCACGAGATATTTTGATCCATGGCCAATCCTGCTTACTACATAATGTCAACCGCAGACTTGTTAGAAGCGGTCGTGACAAACACAACACCGAAGAGTGCAAGAATCCTACATCGATGCATTTGTTGTGGTTGAACAAAACCGTTTGGGTAGAAATGACATTGACCTAGAAGGCGGAATGAAATAAAGAGAGATAGGAGCATACCATCGTGAAACGGTGCAGTGGTTTAAAGACCATGCGTGATGATCATGACCCAAAGTTGGAGGGAGGCATTTTGGCTCCCTAAGTGTATATGCACCCGGCAGTTCAAATTTATTACAAACGTACTTCAAAATGTCAAGAAAATTGCCAAAAAAGGTTTGCACGTGGATCTTAAAATCGTTTGTATTCACGAAATAGTTTCACAAAAAATGACATTTTTTTGTTGCTTGTGTAAAAAGAAAAAATTGGGTGCTAAAATAAGTCTTTTCCAGGAGACTTTTTTCCTTTTTTACATGGGCCATAAAAATTGTCGATTTTTCGCGAAACGACTATGTGAACACATGGAATGTGAAAGCCAAAATTTATTTTTGATTTTTAACATTTTGAAATGTGTTTTTAAAAAACCGATTGCATATGCAACTAGGAGCCAAAGTGTATTTCATGCAAATTTGATCCTCTTGAAACGAAATAAACGTGACTACCAGTTTTGCTTAATTCCATCAAGTGTATATCTAACATTTGGATGATCGCGGTCGCAAAGTACTCAAGTTCAATAATTCCTTGAGAGTAATTCCGTATGTAACTTATATTTTTGTTTTTTGTTGGTATTTATTGTCAAAAACTCTCTCCGGCCTTATGACCTTATCTAGTGGATAACGGTCAAATCTTTCGCCTCTCGTAAAGAAAAAATGATCAAGAAGACGCATGGGAAGAGGAGGGCGCAGCGGCGGGTGTAAAGGTATTTATTGTCAAAACCTCTCTCCTTAGGGGGGCTTCAAGGGGAGTAATTAGCAAACTTCCAGCAGGAGATCAGGAGAGAAACCTGACAATGAGACCAAGGGAGCATGCAAGGTCCCTTCCAAGATAGCAGCACGTAACATATATATTAGTGATTTTTTTTGCTTAAATATATCCCTGAAAATAATATTTAATTATGTAAAAATATACGAAATAACTAGCGCAGTGGCCGCCGATATTTTAATTGTTCTCAAATTTCAACTCTGTATTGAAAATATCTCTGGTCAATCACCCATGCCGCCTGAGCTATTTTGCTCAATGGTGCGAACCTAAGTTGTTAACTATCTCTAAGGATGTGTTCGGTTGTGGAACCGAATGGAATGGAATGGAACCATTTCATTTCACTGTCATGGAACCGTTCCATTCCTGTGTTCGGTTTGAACAAAAAATTGTCACGGAACCGTTCCATTCTTATGTTCGGTTTTGGAATGGGATGAGAATGGAATGGAATGGAGTGAGAATGGAATTATTCTAAACTCGATTAATTATTTCTTAAACTGGATTAATTATTGCTAAACTTAATTAATTATTGCTAAACTTGATTAATTATTCCTAATCTTGATTAATTATTCTTAATCTTGATTAATTATTGCTAAACTTGATTAATTATAGCTAAACTTGATTAAATTAGAGGGAGACACTGCGCCGAATCGGTCAGACCGGTGCATTCCGAATATTGAGGGAATATTCCCTTTTCTGTAACCAGTGAATTCCATTCCATTTCCTAACCGACCACAAGAATGAGTTCTGTGAATGGAACGGTTCCATTCCATTCCACTCCATTCCAGAACCGAACACACCCTAACGGTCTGTTCGTTTTTCGGATGGGATGGAATGGTGACATTCCATTTTAGTGGAATGTCACCGTTCCATTACATTCCTGTGTTCGGTAGAGCAAAAATGAGGTGGAATGGAACGGTCCCCTAATTTAGGATTAATAATTAAATTAGCACTAATTTAGACTTAGCAATTAAATTAGCACTAATCTAGTAATTAGATTGGATTGCATCCTCAAGCAGCGTCCGTGGCCGTCCTTGCTCCTCCATGGCCGTCCGCCGCCGTGGCCGCTTCCGGAGCCGCCGTGGCCGCACCTTTCTCTGCCCGGAGCCGCCGCGGCCGCCCTGGCCGTCCGCCGCCCTGGCCGTCCGCCGCCCTGGCCGCCCCTTCCTTTGCCCGAGCTGCCGCGGCCGCCCCTTGCGCCACCCGGCGCCGCCGCGGCCGCCCTTGCTACGCACGGCGTCGCCGCGGCCGGCCCTTGCTCCGCCCGGCGCCGCCGCGGCCGACCTGGCCGTCCGCCGCCCTGGCCGCCCCTTTCTCTGCCCGAGCCGCCGCGGCCGCCCCTTGCGCCGCCCGGCGCCGCCGCGGCCGATCGTGCTCCGCCTTGCTCTGGCCGTCTGCGTGGTTAGCGATAGGTTAGCGGTTAGCGAGCGTCGTCAGCGTCCCGTTCCACCTCGTCTGGCCGATTCGGCCGGACGGGTGTATTTCGAATATTGACCGAATATTCGTTTTTGGGGAACGATCCGGTTCCATTCCATGCTACAACCGAACGCGAGAATTGTTGATTGGAATGGAACGGTGCCATTCCATTCCAGTTGGTTCCGAAAACGAACAGACCCTAAGCGTCACAGGGTCGATAGGTTACGTCCTCTCCGTTGGATGTTCCGGGTGTCACACCTGGTGATTGGCCATCCAACCGGTCAGTGCAGAGGTTGGAGTGCTCGACATCTTGCAACTCTATTTCTGCTCGATGTACTGTGGGTTTCGCCTATCCGATCTGCCTCGCGTGACAGGCCTATCGCCTCTACTGGATGGTCTAGGCTCTATGTGTCATGGTATTGAAGTCGATGACGGATGTCCTTTGGCGTTGCTCGGCAACATGTGATGTGCCGGCATGGTTCCGGTTGTGTGGGTAGGTTCACGTCTAGACAGTGCATGTTTGGCTGTGGAATGATGGATCGGCTGAGTAGTGGCAGTACAGGGAGACATCTAAGATATGACGCTCTTTGATTTCTCGGTCTCGAGTTTAAGAGGTATAAACTCTAGGTCCGAAATTCATTGGGTGCACTTATCAACGGTGGCGATTACGCGGTGTTCCCTTGCTGATGGTGTTGCGTGAATTTTGCACTGACCTCTCTCGTGGTAGAATCTCTTAATCTAACCTTGGTGGTTGAAGGCAGCGATGCCGATGTCATGTGTCTTTCACTTCCTGGAGGAATTTAACTAAGAAATAGAGAACTAACAAATTAACGATAGATCCTACGGAACTACTACAGTACTACCTCCGTTGCTAAATATAAGCTTTTTGTTTCTTTATTTTTACATATGTAGAAGTATCTAGACACTTTTTTTGGTGTAGGTTCACTCATTTCCCTCCATGTGTACTCAACCTTGAGGTATATCTAAAAGGTATTACATTATGAAACGGAGGGAGTAGAACATTTGGGAAAGAAAAACGTGGAAATCTTGTAAATTTCTATTTAGCCATTTTGTGCATCCTGTTTTATATACGTGTTATGTTTATCAACAAACTTCTATGTTAGACACAAATTTTCCATCCACCTTTTGTCTCCAACAAATATCATTCTAGCTGATGTCGGCCGTCAGCTCCTCCTGGACAGACCTGTAGGTGGCGTTGGCCTAGGGTCGGAATTAAAGTTTTTAAGGGGAACTCTTGATACATGCCAGCTATAGGAGACTTGATGTGCATGCACCAATACTTTAGGTGGTTACTTTAATTAGGCCTCCTTTGGATCGCAGGAATTTCACAGGATTTCATTCCTAAGGATTGTTTCCTCTGGAACGTGTTTGGATCAAAGGATTCAGAACTTGAAATTTCTGAGAATTGCCTTCCTAAGGTGCTGATTCCGGAAGATTTTAAGGGCCTGTTTGGTTCACAGGAATTAAAAACCATAGAAATAGGAAAAACGTAGGAATGGAATGTCATGACATGTGGAATCCTATAGGAACTGAAAACGCAGGAACCAGTAACAATAGTTGTTTGGCTGCAGCACAGGAAAGACGCAGGAATTTTTTATGGAGTTGGGTACAAATCATAGTTGTCATAGACTCATAGGAATTTTTCCATGAGGTCCAACTTCTTGCTAGGATTCCTATGGGATTGTAGTGTAGAAAAGCATTCCATAGAAGTTTTGGAGGATTCATTCCTTTGAACCAAATAGAGTCCATAGGAAACAATCCTATGTATTGGAATCCTACAAAATTCTTTTGAAATCCTTTGAACCAAATAGACCCTAAGCATTAGGTCTGAGCTCTAGGAAATATTCCTGGCGGGAAAGAGAGCACTTGGGTTGGGCTCTCGCGCCAAAACAGGCGCCCCTGGTGGCAAAAACAAGCACACGTCACTTCCTGTACTATTCTTGTAGATGTTTGAATGCCCAAACTCAAGAATATTAGTATTTCAATGCATGCAATTCCTGTACTATTCCTATGGTGCAGCCAAAGGCTCTTCTTTGTCAATTCCTTCGCATTGGCATTCCATAGGATTGGAGATGTCATCCACCCGAATCCTCTACTTTTCCTATTCCTTTGCTTTCAAAATCCTTTGATCCCCAAAAGGCCTTAATTAATCCTGCTAGCTAAGAGATAATCCTAAGAACCTTGACAGCTTACGTTGTACTATCTACTTTTTCTGTTTACTAGTTAATGTCAACAAGATACCGTGTAGACTCGGTCGTGACCAGCACGACACCGAAAGAGGGAACCAATCCTACTCGGTTTATGTACTTTAGTTGAACATTACCGTCTGGGTGAAAATTACAATGCCCTAGAAGGATATAAGTGAGCCAGCAGCATACCATGGCGAAGCGGTTTAAAGACCATGCATGTGGCTGATGTGTTCATGACCAAGAACGCGCACCAGGGTGAGCAGAGGAGGCACTAGTAGAAAGCGGACATTTAGTCCCGGGTGGGGAGGGCCTCTAGTCCCGGCTGCTCACCTAGGACGGCCGAATCGGGACTAGAGGTCTCCCCCTCTAGTCCCAGGTGTGTTACGAACCGGAACAAAGAGGTGCCCACGTGCCCGCTGCCTGAGAGCGTGGTCGAGGACCTCTAGTCCCGGTTCGTAACACGACCGGGACTAGAGAGGCTCCCACGTGGCAGCCTCTGGCTCATTCCCGCCTAAATTCAAAACTATGATCAATCTTGCAAAATATATGGTTAATTAATTACAAATCAGAAAAATAAATATAGCATATCAAAATGTTCATAAAAAATATCTATCAAATAAAAATATACTTTATTCTTTATGGAGATCACAACCGGGACTCGAGCCCGTCTATTTGATTACATAGAGATCATAACGGGGACTAGAGCCCGTATATTCAATTACATGGAGATTATAAACGGGACTAGAGCCCGTCTATTCGATTACATGGAGATCATAACCGGGACTAGAGCCCATCTATTCGGTTACATGGAGATCATAACCAGGATTAGAGCCCGTCTATTCGGTGCAATTGTATTTTCCCTTTGGGTTTATGACATGGTCATTCAAAAATCTCGCAATTTTCTCTTGAATTGGTAGAAAGCGCTCCTTGTGTTGCAGCTTCCTCCGCATTCCATCACACTATAAAATAAGGAGATCAATATGAATATCAATCATCAACAAAAATTATGAATGACACTCAACACAATTGATGGTAATAAAATAGAATTGTGAATATATTTATTCACGTACTTCTATCCATGTCGATGCGTTCCGCTCACTGACCTCTCGGCGAATCCACTCGCAAACGAAGTATGCACACAAATTGGTCCTCGGTGGCTGCCTCTCGCAGTCGATATGAGAAAAACTAAGCTCCTCTTCAAATTCACCAACTGTCCTCTTTGTGAAAGTTTTCCAAATCCTGCCGGCAAAAAAATGAATAAATGAGTTATTAGTTACTTGATATCCCAGGAAATGAACAAAAGAGACCGATATAGTGTGATAATGATTGAAAATACCTTTGGAGCTCATCTAAAATGTTTTGGTACTTCTCTTGGGGATACGCCAATGAGTCTAAGATTTGAACTCTTGCAGAGTCAACTTCAATGATTAGCAGAATGTAATGGAAGCTGCGCATGTTTATATACGTCAGTAACTCATCAGTTACACTTAACATCGTGTAAGCAAAAATTAATGTGTACAAGACAGTAACACTCTTACCCGAAGTTGTAAGGAAACCGTATCTTCTTTTTATAATGTTGCCTATGGAATAACCTTAGCAAGTTGTTCTCCGTTTTCTTGGCGAAGCGCCGTAGCAAGTCCTCATTAACTCGTTTTGGGTCAACGAACCCAGTGTCAAAGATTACTTTTCTGTCACATTCATCACTCTTCATTCTGCATAAATAGCGTAGTGAGCATAATTACTACAGGCAATGACCGAGCTGAGCTAGAGACTTTATTTTAGAAATAAATGAATTGAATCACTTACAGACAGTAGGTACTTACGATACTCAAGTCGAGGGCGTCAAGCTTGTATAACTGATAGAGTTCTTCAAGATAAATTTGTACCTGGTCTTCACCTATGTAATGTTCTTCTGTAACTTTCACAAGGATCACTTCTCGATTTACCTTTGTGACTTCCAAGTACCACTTATGCAGTTTTCGCATTGTGTTGGTAGAAGCTCGATCTGATCAGGTGGCAGCAGAGACTTCCCGTATTCTCATTTCCATACATGTACATCATCCGAAATGGGGATATCTTTGCTTTCAAGTTGAGAAAGTGTAATACCAGCTTCTGCAGCAAATTTCGCCGCGTCGGATAAACCAATGTCCGCCGCGGAGCCCTGATGATCAGTGGGTAACACCTTGAGCAGGGAGATCGACTATTTTGCTTATTCTCCGAGCTGGCAACGTCTCTTTTCCCGCTGGCAGTACTACTTGTCGTCGTGTGGGAGCGAACTCTCCTCATACAGCGTAAATAGTCATCTGGCCTATTTATCTCAGTTTGCGATGGATGCTCAAGAAAGTCCTTAGCCCACTTTTTTTGCTCTGGCGTAAATATTTGCTTTGGCTCGGGCTTTCTCGGTGCAAGCTGTCTTTTCACCTCGGCTTGAATGATCGCGGCGTTTTCTCTACAGTCCTGTCGTAAGCTCTCGGGGGAGGAACCTTTGGTACTTTTGGGAGGGGCTCCTGTCGGGGTCCGTGTCGGAAACCCATCGACGAAACGGTGTACTGCTGCTCCCTCTTTTGGCCCTGACCCTGCTTAATGGGCGGAGGCGGTGGAGACGGCTGAGGAGTCGGCTGACGCGGCGGCGGAATCAGTTGATCGTCATCATGTGGACTTGTGTTGTGCTGGTCGTCGTCCCTGTCGTCATCATGTGGACCTGGAGGTGGTGAATCGCGACTCGGAGGAGACGATGGTGGCCTTGGCGCCCAGCCTAGAAACACGATGTATTTCTTGCGCCATAGAATGATACCACCCTCGACGTCTCCTAGTGTCCTCACATCATCACCTCCAGGGATGTCAAGCTCCAGTGATTCATATCCTGGACAAATTTGATCCACGCCGACACGAGCATAGCCATCTGGAATCGGGACTAGTGATGTAGATTCACAAGTTAAAGCATAGCCGTTCGCCGCCTTCAAGGATAAGTTCCTCACTGGCACATGTAGCTCACAACTTGTCTTCTCACTGATATAATCCACGGGTAGCGATCCGTCGGTGACTCATCAGCACCGAGCCCCGTGGAAGCCACGCTGCTTCTCCGCTGAGTTGGGTCGCCTTGACTATCTTGCTGCAGCTGAAGAGTTGTCCCTTGACTATCACGCATTTGATCTATTTGCTTCTGTTGCTGCTTTACAAGATTAATTATCTCCTCGTTCTTTCTTTCTAGCTTGCTGAACCGGTCTGAGTCCTCCTGCTCCTTCCTCTTCTTTGCTCTCGCTCGGCTTCTATAAGATTCACGGTCCTCGGGAAACCCAATATTCCACGGCACATCCGGTCCATAGCCTCGTGTTCGTCCTGCTTTTTCTTTATTCCCGAGTGCCTCTGTCAGCTCGTCGTTCTCTCTGTCGGGAATAAACTTTCCCTCTCAACCTTGGCGATTGTTTCAACAATTGCTTTCTGGGGTACATGAATTTCTTTATTTTCATCAACTATTAACTCCCCTATTTCCATGTCATACTCCGCCCCATGCCCAAGTACCCAATTTCTTACCCTATGGGGCCATCCTCTGTAGCTGGAGCGATCCCTTTTTCGCGCATGTCGGCCTCAACTTTATCCCACTTAGGCTCGGTACTTCTGTAGCCACCTGCCTCCATCTTATGGTGATATTTATTTTTCGCTGCATTATCCTTATTCTTTCTCGACCTTTCCTTAGCTAGTTCCGAATCCTTGTACTCCAGAAATGAGTTCCAGTGAGCCCGCTGGCTCTCTAGTGTGCCAGTGAAATCTGGAGCTTTCTTATCTTTGACATACGCACGGTATAATCTGTTCTTGTAGTTATTGAGTTGTTCAGCCATCTTCTTAAGAGCGAAATGCTTGACTTTCTCCGTCATGGCTTTTGTCTGTTCTTCCGAATCCAAGACCAGTAGGGTGAAACGTGCAATGAGCTTGTTCCAAAGCACACATTTCAATCTGTTGTCGACATAACTAACTCCCTCTACCTTTGTCTTCTGCCATTCCTGAACGCTGATCGGGACGTCCCTGACAATAACTCCTCATTGACAATAACTCCGCATTGATGCACAAAAATGCCCTCTCGAGAGACGACCTCAATTCAGAGATGCACATCATCTTTCAACCCTTTGGCATGGCCTCGTTTACTTTTACCAGATTGGGTCGATGCGGAGGTCTAAAGATAAGAAACATTCGTTAATACATATATATACAAATCAATTATTGCATCTGATCAACAGAGGCTTGATATACCTCGCCAGACTGCGGATGTCCACCAATCTGCGAGTCGTCATCGCACTCGATGCTCGTTTGCGCTTCGTCTCTTTGTTCCAGCTCCATTCTCGTACCGGACCCGTTCAAAAACTGTGAGCCATCTTCTGCTCCACTGTCTTCGACTCCACCGACTTCTGCTCCACCCACGGGTTGCCGTATAATGGCGAAAACGTCTTCTTCACGGTCTCTGCTGTTGAAGTTATCCATTGCTTAACTAATAAAAAAGAAAGATAAAACAATGTTAGCATTAGCAGAATAATTCAATGTCATCTTCATGTTCCTCACTTTACAAAAGCAGCATTGATCAAATATGCAAAAGTAATACATGTCCATTTTGTTTAACCCCAATACATCACGAATAATATCATTAATACATGTCCTCTCCCATACATGAACCTCTCAAACTAACTTCGACCGGGTGCTGAGCCGCGGGGTGCTGAGCCGCGGGCGCTGCGCATCCAAAGACTAGGAACCCTCACAGGGTCATAGCTCACGTGAGGAGGAACCCTCTGAGAAAATGACCAACTACTGTTATAATGCCTATCTAACAAATACAAGTACCGACGGACGTGCTCGTCCTCCTCCCTGATACGGCGACGTACCACCTCCTCGGGGGCCGGCTCCCTCTGCACCGAGCGTGGCCCACGCGACTGCCACCAAAAAAGATCCGGGTCGACGACGTCACCCACACTAGTACAGAACGACACATCGGAAACGGGCCAAAAACCCCTTCGGCAACGGAAAAAGGGTCCATGTCCCCGACCCTGTCACTGATGTGAAGGCTCTCATCGGCAACGGACAAGAAAAACCGTCACCGATGAGGCTTGATTTTGGCTACGGTTGCCATCCAGTCTCCGTTGCCGATGTATCTGGACATCAGAAACGGAGATTCTCTTTTACTCGTTTGCATTGAGGTTTTTTCATGAGCCTACAGCAGCAATACAGTTGCCAATTGACATTCAAAATATCACAGCAGAAGCACAAAGTTGCTAGCAAAACCGTTCATAGCTTATATTACAATTGTCACCATTACATAGCATCAAAAGATGAGTTACACATGCTTCGCTAATCCTATCATTCTCATGCCTCCCTAAACTGCAGCTAAGGCTTGCTCCCTAAACACACATCCACAAAATAGCCGGAGAAACTGAAAAAACAGAAACTACACCAAGCCAAATTGCCAAATTTTTCGTACTGAGGCTTGCTCCATCTTGGACGGTGTCGCCGAAATATAATCCCACTTTATAAGTAGCACATTTAAAGTTTGTTCGGATCAGCTTTGTGCTTCTGGATAAAAATACATGGATTGATAGTTAGAGAAGAGCCAAAATATGATGCTACATGACATAGATATAATTTAATGTGAAAACAGTTCACACCTTTAAGCGCCTATATCCGTGTGCTTGCAGTCCGATCAAACGATTTGGAGGCATAACTTGAAGGTGATGTTTCCTTCAAGAGCCTCACCATTTTTTATACAGTGTCGCCGAAATACTATTACTTCATACACTAGCTACACAAAACAATAACGAGGATTAGCACATTGACAAAAAGTTGTGACTGGATCTATTCATCATCGGTAGTACTACAAAGAGTTGAAATTAATTCACCCTACTAGACTTTAAAATAGTGCAAGATACTAGACAAGTTTTCTATATACTAGACAAGTTTTCTATGCTAGACTAGAAAACTAGACAGAAACAATAAAGTGCAAGATACTAGACGAGTTTTCTATATACTAGACAAGTTCTATATACTAGACAAGTTCTATATAAAACCAATTGATGAACTAGTTCATGAGCTGAGCGATTTAGACCTCACATTTTCTTCTCCGTGGACGGCGCCTCGAGATCGGCCACCTCCTCCACCGTGGACGGCGCCTCCAGATCGGCCACCTCCTCCATCGTGGACGCCACCTCCTCCACCGGGGACGTTGCCTCCAGATCGGCCACCTCCTCCTCCGTCGACGGCGCCTCCAGATCGGCCACCTCCTCCACCGTGGACGGCGCCTCCAGATCGGCCACCTCCTCCACCGTGGACGCCACCTCCTCCACCGGGGACGTCGCCTCCAGATCGGCCACCTCCTCCACCGTGGATGCCACCCCCTCCACCGGGGACGTCGCCTCCAGATCGGCCACCTCCTCCTCCGTCGACGGCGGCCTCCAGATCGGCCTCCGTTGACGGCGGATCCGCCACAACTGCTGCATCACCACCCGATGAATGATCTGATCTAGCTCCGCGTGGCCCAGAGGACGCGGGGCATCACCGGAGGTGATGAGCCTGACGCGCACCCACACCTGCCGCATCACAGCCTTCTCCAGATCTGCCCTATCACGAACAGATGCAGCTAGATCGGTGCGGCCGCTAGAGCTGCGGCTGCGATGGCGAGATCTAGAAGCGCCGGCAGAGGAAGCCATGAGAGAGTGAGGAGAGTAAAAAGCTACAATGTGCGGCGGCTAGGGTTGAAAGATGGACAGTGAGGGATTAAGAATGAGACTGATGGGGCTTGCTTCGCCAGTACATTTATGGGCACCCAATTGGCAACGGACATTTTATATAACCGTTTCCATTGGATACAAGTTCACAACTACTATGTGCTACTGATTTCCGTAGCTGCATACGAACATAATACATTCTAGTGATTTTCAAAGTGCATACGAACCTAATACATTGTACTGATTTGCATAGCTGCATACGAACCTAATACATTCTACTGATTTTCATTGCTGCATACAAGTTCACACCTAACAGCAGCACACAAACACACAAAATCATTCTAGTAATGCTCACAAGAACATTTAACTGAGCTATTTCTGTTCCTTTACGCCGCTCCTTGCGCACAGCAACAACATGGTCAGATTTAGTCGAAGTGTTTGTTGGGCTCCATGCCAAACCAGCTAGAGCTGCTGCAGTGTGCGGCTTCATCTCCATGTTCGCCTTCTTGACTATCAAGGATACATTTTCCAGCTCTGCAGCTTCCACTTCGACGCCATTAGCAAGCAGCATCTCAACATAATCTTCAATCCAAAAAAAATAATCACAGCTCCCAGAATACTCTTCGCCCCTCCCTGCCAAATGGTAAATCGAATCCAGAGGCAAATCAGCATCACACATAGAATAGAATCAATCAAAACTGGTCGAAGCGTCGAACTAACCCTGTGATTTGGACACTTGAAGTAGATCCGGCCTAGGTTCTGATCCGAACGCGACACTCGACGAATCGTGTTCCGACAGCGGCAGCAAACGCACTTCACAAGCGGCAGATCTGACCCGGCCCCGGCGGCGCAGGAGGAGGACGCGTTCGATCTCCCGACGAGCTCATGCTCTTGGCCATGGAGGACACAAGTGCGGAGTAAAAACAAGCTGGAGCGGAGGAACAAGGGCGAATCGACAGTCTTTTATAATATCCAAGATAGTGCTAAAAAAGGAATTTTATATAAGCAACCTCGCCAACGGTTGTATACAAATGTCCGATGCCATTGAAGAACATATCGCAAACGGAGTCGAAAGAAACTCCGTTACCAACATATCGGCAACGGTTAATAATTCGTGACCGTTGCCTATGAAGGCGGGACGCGGGCCAGCTTGCCTGGCGGGGCGGGTTTTCTCACGCGGAAAGCGCGATTCTCCGTCGCCTAACTCGTGCCGTTTCCATAGAGGGGTATCGGATGTGTCGTTCTGTACTAGTGCCAGATTCCTCACCAAGCTACGCGTCCCGGAAGGTAGCACCTCCCAGTGCCAGCCCGGCGGAGACCAGTCCCGGACATCGCCCCTCTGGTCCAACAGAGACATCATCGCCGAGAACAACTAACTAAAAACATAATTTTTATAAGACGATCATTCCAAATTGACTTAGCAAAATTTCCTAAAACATTTCTAACTATAATAAAATTTCCTAATACATTTCTAACAAGTACTAAATTTTCTAATAACATTTCCTCATTTTTAATAACATTTCTAATAAATTTCTAACACTAAATTTACTAACACTTCTAATAAAATTTCTAAAAAAACATTTCCCAACAACACTTCTAATAACATTTCTAATAACATTTCTAACACTTCTAATAACATTTCTAATAACATTTCTAACACTTCTAATAAAATTTCTAATAACACTTCTAACATTTCTAAACTACACAACAAAAAAAACACCTAAACTACACAACAAAAATTAAAACTACCTAAAATAAATTGATTTTTTCCTCACCGGAGGAGGCTGCTAGGGGCGAGGTCGCCAGCCGGCCGTCCAGCGGCGCGGAGGAGGCAGCGCCGGTGCGGAGGACGGCGGGCTCGGGCGGCGGAGGAGGTGACGGCGGCGGGCGCGAAGGAGGGCGTGGGCGGCGGATCGAGGAGGCGACGACGGCGGCGGCGCGAGTAGGCGACGGCGCGAAGGACGGCGGCGGAGGAGGGCGCGGAGGACAGCGGCGGCGCGAGGAGGCGACGGCGGCGGCGCGGATGAATTTTGGCAGGGCTTCGCCTCGATTTGGTCTGTCCCGGCTGATGGCTCGGGCCGGGGAGGAGGCCGTGGCTATTTATACCCACTGACCTCTAGTCGCGGTTCGTGCCACGAGCCGGGACTAAAGGGTACCCTCTAGTCGTGGTTGGTGGCACGAACCGGGACTAGAGGTGTTTTTCCCCAGCCACCAATCAGCGCGCGCAAAACACCTCTAGTCCCGGCTCGTGCCACCAACCGGGACTAAAGGGTGTTTTTTGGGCGCAAATGCCCAAATTTGCAATTAAAAGTGTTTGAAAGTGAATTTGAAAAGTGTTTGAATATAAATTTGAATAACTTCTGCATACTTTTGAATCTGACAAAAAGTTCTACATGAAAAGTGTTTGAATTTGAATATCTAATTCAAAACCATTTACTGTTTTCTAAAATAATTATTCTAACTATTCAAACTATTAACCATTTTGCCATTTTCAATTAAAAATGCATTAACTAATATTGTTTGAATTTGAAAATCATATCTTTTCTGATTTCTTCAAATATCTAATTGTCTTAAAATTTGTATTAATCATCTTTTATATAAAAAAACATCCTTAACAACATTCGGTTACATAAAAGGATACATTATTACATATCACTAACAGTTACATTACTACATAAACAGACTTGTTGGCTCGGAGGCCGTAGGATTAGGGGGAAGCTTAGCAGGTTCACACAAAGATTTTTCGTCACGTGCATCACGTCGATTGCAGAGCGAACCTCTTGGATTTTCCAATAGGGTAGCTCCCAAAATATAGATTTCTTCTTCCACATGGGTACGTGATTGTCAGCGTCATTCAGAACAGATAGTCCGCCAGGACCCTTTCCAAAGATTACTTTTAAATCCTTGACCATGTCATATATATCATCACCAGTAGGGCAGGTAGGATTCGTCCGGTGATCTGCCTCGCCTTTGAAATGCTTGCCTTTCTTTCTGACGGGATGCTGTTTTGGAAGAAATCGACGATGCCCCGAGTACACATTCTTGTTAACTAAATGTATACTTTCAGTCTGACCTAAACAGTGCGTGCATGCATTGTATCCCTTGTTTGACTATCCTGAAATGTTACTAAGAGCAGGCCAATCATTGATGGTTACAAACAACAACGCTCGTAGGTCAAATTGCTTTTGTTCGTGCTCGTCCCACACACGTACACCTTCTTCACGCCACAACTGCAAAAGTTTTTCAACCAATGGCCTTAGGTACACATCAATGTCGTTGCCGGGTTGCTTCGGGCCTTGGATGAGCACTGGCATCATAATGAACTTCCGCTTCATGCACAACCAAGGTGGAAGGTTATAGATACATAGAGTCACATGCCAGGTGCTATGACTGGAGCTCTGCTACCCGAAAGGATTAAAGCCATCTGTACTTAGACCAAATCTTAAGTTTCTTGCGTCATCTGAAAATATCGGGAACTCTCTATCGATTTTTCTCCACTGCGGCCCATCAGCGGGGTGTCTCAGCATCACGTCTTTCTTACGGTATTCTTTGTGCCATCGCAACAACTTGGCATGCTCTTTGTTTTGGAACAAACATTTCAACTGTGGTATTATAGGAGCATACTATATCACCTTGGAAGGAACCCTCTTCCTAGGGCGCGGCTCGTCCTCAACATCACTTGGGTCATCTCGCCTCATCTTATACCGCAATGCACCGCATACCGGGCATGCATTCAAATTCTCGTTCTCCTCACCACGGTAGAGGATGCAGTCATTGATACATGCATGTATCTTCTGCACCTCTAATCCTAGAGGGCAGACAATCTTCTTTGCTTCGTACGTACTGTGGGGCAATACGTTATCTCTTGGAATCATCTTCTTTAATATTTTTAGCAAGTTTTCTAATCCCTTGTCAGATAGACCATTCTCTGCCTTCCATTGCAGCAATTCCAGTGTGGTACCCAGCTTTTTCTGCCCATGGATGGCTCATCTGCATTATATAAGTATATCAAACGCAATCACCGCTAAAACCCACTACAGTAAACGAACATAATCGACCAATTACACACTACATCATGAATAGAATAGAGAACTGACCAAATTCATTAATACAAGTTCACCACATTAAAACCAAAGTAGAGTAGTGACCAAATGTAATACATAGTTCTCATAAAACATACATTAACTGAAACTAACATACAACTATCTAAAGAATTTAAATCCAACAACAAATGCGATCAAAATCGAAACTAAGGTAATTATTGAACCAACAACATAATGATACCAAGCCTCTTGATTAATGGCATATTTCTAATCTTTTTAAGCTTCAAGCGCATTGCATTCATATTGATCTCGTGATTATCGACGACGTCGGCAAGCTTGAACTCCAATTTCATCTTCTCTTCTAAGCATTGGAAACGAAGATCTTCACTTCTTTTCAATTTTGCTTTCAAATCATTGTTTTCTTTTTCAAAAAACTCGACAATAGGGTCGGTTGGAATTTCGGTTCAACTACCTCCTTGATAAAAATATCTATGTCAAGTTGGTCGGCATAATTGTCATAAACACGAAATGAAACAAATAGTTATAACAAACAATCATACCACATCCGAATAATAGAGCGGACGAGAGCCGGTGTGGACAGATGTCAAAACCGTGGCACTATATATAACAAACAATTATACAACTAAGAAAATTATATGCAAATAATAATTATGCATGTAAATCATACAACTAGGATTTTTTAAAATAAAAGATAAAAACAAGAGGCTAACCGAGGTGGTACCGGTGACAGGACGGCGCAGGCGATCGACGGCGGTGAGGACGGGGACATAACGGCAGAAGGAAGCTGGCTAGCTCGGGCATTTCATCGAACACCTCTTGTGCATAGGAAGGAACAACAAGCTAACACACCCTCCCACCTCTTGTGCTGGAAAAAAACAGGGAGAGAGGGGTGAGCAGGGGCGACATATATATCGAGCAGAGGACCTCTAGTACCGGTTCGTAATACGGACCGGGACTAGAGGTGTCTCGCACGTGGCCCTGCCGGGCAAGACCCCTCTAGTTATGGTCCGTGTTACGAACCGGTACTAGAGGTCCCTTACGAATCGGGACTAGTCTGGTTCAGCCTCGTATCCTTCGAACTGAGACTAGTCACCCCCTCTAGTTTCGGTCCGTAACCCAACCGGGACTAAAGCCCGATGTGGCTCTAGACGAAAGCCCTTGTTTCTATTAGTGAGGGTTCAGCCATGGATCTAGAACGGCGGCAACATTGTAGCGTCCAAGGGGAGTAGTGTGTCATAGTGGTCATGCAAGGTTTAGGGTTTAGAGTTTAGGGTAGCAAACTACTTGAAAGAGATCAAGCAAGAAATGAGATAATGAAATGGAGGGGTGAATCACTACCAGAATCATGCACCCACATTACCGGATGCCACCTTATTTTGCCGACTGCTTTTATCGGGCACTCTACAAATAGGCGTGTTTGCCAAGCGCCACACTCAGGCATACTTTTGAGTATGCCGAGTGTTTGAACTCGGCAAACAAAAAACACTCGACATTTCTCCAAGTCAGACAAATGTTGCACTTGGCAACATAAATAATACTAGGCATCTCGCCGGACTTGTGTCCATTTTAACCCCCATTAATGGCAGACAAATGGTGCGGATCGGTTTTGTCGAGTATTATTTGAAAAAGTACTCGGCAAAGAGTAAAATAAACTATTATGTACATATATATTCGGATTTTGAAGAGAAATTTTTATATTTTAAAATAGTAAAAATCTCATGATAATGTGAGAATTAGTGATTTTCATTTTCTAAGTGTTAAGATTGGGCCATTTGCTAAGCAATATAAAAAATGATTGTGCAAAATGGCTATGCTCCAAGTTTCACAGGATGTAGACCATATTGTATAGAAAATTCCTAAGTATTAAGAATATTCTTAATTTCTAGCTACTTTGGACTATTAAAATGAGTTTCCGATGATTACCCAAATGTAATTCAAATTTGAGTCAACTTTTCTTCCAAATATTACGGTCCAAAGAAAAAATTGTGTTTCAAGTAAATTCTCTAATAAGATCATACACTAGTAGAAACCGGACATTTAGTCCTGGGTGGGGAGGGCCTCTAGTCCCGGCTGCTCACCCGGGACTGCCGAATCGGGACTAGAGCCCACCCCCCTCTAGTCCCGGTTCGGTTACGAACCGGGACAAAAGGGATACCCACGTGGCCGCTGACGCCGCGCGAGATCGAGGACCTTTTGTCCCGGTTGGTAACACCAACCGGAACTAAAGGCCCTTTTTTCCGATTTTTTTTTTGAATTTTTCGATTTTTTTTGAATTTTTTTCTATATTTCAGATCTTTGAATTATTTGTCAGTTTAATCTCTAATCGCCCTAATCTCAAGTCCCAGCACGCTTTGCCCCCATCCTCGCACTGCCATAATCTCAAGTCCCAGCACGCTTTGCCCCTATCATCGCACTAGTGATCAAACTTCCCGATCAGTCACCCATCCTCACACTGCTCCACCCCAGCACGCTTAACTTTTGAGTTCATTTCCAATTAGCTGCCAAGATTGCACTGATAACATCCTGATTATACTATGGTATCAATCTTATTATCCTCTAGACTTTGATGTCACATGATATTATTTTTCTGAATTCGAAACCTATATTAACATAAATATTAATGATTAAGTAATAATAATTTTTAAGAAATAATAACAAAAAATTAATTTTACATTATTATTGCCATTTTCAATTTAATATGGATAAATTCATATCTTTAAATCCATAAATCGAAATTCGACAAATAATATGTATAAATCGATCAGAAAAATGATAGGAATCTAAACGATAGGAGCCGCGGCACCCCAACGGCCTTGCAGATCTGGAAGACAAGAGTCTCGGACGCCACCGAGAGTTGAAGGACGGCGGCGTGCTGCCTTTTCTCGGGTGGAAGATCCCTCTGTCGACCCGGGAGAGGGTCGGTGAACTCACAGTCGAGTCCAACGCACTTGATCGGTGTGGCGTTGATGTCTACGCACACTTCTATTCTTGTAGACAGTGTTGGGCCTCCAAGTGCAGAGGTTTGTAGAACAGCAGCAAGTTTCCCTTAAGTGAATAAGCCAAGGTTTATCGAACTCGGGGAGGTATAGGTCAAAGATAACCCTCTCAAGCAACCCTGCAATTAAGATACAAGAAGTCTCTTGTGTCCCCAACACACCCAATACACTTGTCAGGTATATAGGTGCACTAGTTCGGCGAAGAGAGTGAAATACAAGTGATATGGATGATTATAAGTGGTGATGGCAATCTGAAATAAAAATGGCAGCAAGCAAACTTGAGCCAAAATGAGAGCAAACGGTGTTTCAATGCTTGGAAATAAGGCCTAGGGATCATACTTTCACTAGTGGACACTCTCAACAATAATAATATAATTGAATACATAGATATTTCCTCTTCACTATGCTACTCTGAACTATTCTCCTGTTGGATAAAGAATACCAATTCATTGTGTAGGGCTACAAAAGCACACCTTAAAGTTGCATTCCACATCTAGGGAACCCCAATGTCACTAAGAGCATCCCAAAATAGTACTAGACAAACATCACAATTTCATAGACACATCCAACACAAGAACAACTCATGGCAAGTATAAATGTAAACTATAGCCAAAGGGTCACACACGGTGCGCACACTCTCACCTTCACACCGTGGGACAAAGGTAACCCCAGCATTCACATTAATAAAACCACTCAATTAGCATAACTCATAAGATAACAAAGAGTAACATCCATGGATCCAACTAGATTACAAAGCTCATGATCACATAAAGATCACATCATGGGAGAGAGAGATGAACCACATAGCTACCATAGATCCCTCAGCCTCGATGAAGAACTACTCCCCCCTCATCATGGGAGGCAGCAACGGCGATGAAGATGGCGGTGGTGTTGATGGAGACTCCGGAGAAGGGACGGAGGAGCCTTCCGGAGGTGATTCCGGCGGCGGTTCCCCCCTCCAATCTTCTCCGGCGGCAGCCTTCTGTCTCCTGTTTCGTGGTTTTGTGTTTCTCCGCCGCCTCCTCGCGAAACTCCTCGGGGGACTATTTTTATAGACGTTTTTAGGTCAAGACGAAGTCGGAGGAGCAAAGATCAACGGCAACGGAGCCTCGAGCCCAAAATAGGTAGGCCCACGCGGCCAAGATTTTAGGCCGCGTGGGGCCCTCTCATTTCCAGCTGGTTGGGCTTCTGGCCTTCACTTTGAGCCCATTGCGTTCGTCTCGAAAATTCTGAACCGTGCTCTTTGGCCTTGCCCTTTTTGGAGTCCCGAAGCTCCGGAAAGTCTGAAACACTAAAAAAGACGTTTTCTGGAAAACAGGGTTAATTCCAAATAAATGGGAAAACTATGAAATATTCCCAAAATCATTATAAAACATTGATATAACCCTTATATGATGCAAATATGATTGGAATAGTAAAATAATGCAAAGTTCATGTATGCATTTTACATGCATCAACATCCCCAAGCTTAACCATGCTCGTCCCGAGTATGAAGTGATAAAACTAACATGGACTTTGCAATTTAATACTAACAATGGATATCAAAGATGATTACTATTGCTACATAGAGTCAAATGATTCATTCTTAAAAGGAGTAGCAATATGCAAGATAGTTTATGAAGTGATATCAAGTATTCAATGCAAGGATGTTCAATGATAGTTCACAAAGTGTAACATAACAGATAGTAGTATGGACCACATGTATGCATAATGATAAGTATGGACATCCTACATTGGTCATAGAGTGATGATGAAAATCTGAATATGATAGGTGGACACTTTGGAAAGATATATAAGTGAGTAGAGGTAAAGCATGCATAAGTTTCATCTAACTCCAAACTCTTCTACTTAAGTTAATGATTGCAATGTGGTAATACTTGGTGTCAAGCTCTCATTCCCCTATCATAGCATCTTGAATGATTATAGTTTAATGTGAGAGCAAATATGAGTAGTGTGCTTGACAAAGTAAAGGTTGGATGTCTCATGCCCCTTGAATACAAGTACCTACACCATGATTACTCAACTTGGGAAAGCAAGTTCAAGTTATATATCATTGTAAGTAATAATAGTATCATCAAGAGCGTCAACTGGGGTACCTCTTGTCCCAGGATATGGAACAAGCCCATATCAAAATGACAAGACAAACAAACAAGATGAACACCTCAACACCCTTTTTATTTACCATTGGAATAGCTTTTTATTGTAAGGTGTGTCATAGATAATTCACCATAGCATGTAAGTAAATTTCCACCATGAATAATGCATGGCTTAGATTAGCGGCCCAGGCGTCTCTCTAACCATTTATACAAACTCATTTAAACTACTCTTTTCCCCTTATTTCACCATGATAGGCATCCATAACAAAAGCACATGATATCAACTAAATGGAGCATGTTGAAAGCTTTGCATGTGACAGCACATATGGGCTAACTCCCAACCTCATTTATCAAGCCACAGCATCATAATCTTAATCACAATGGGTCATGTTTTATTTATGCAATGATAGTAAAATGTGCATCAAGTTCGTGAGAGCTATATAACCAACTTTTCCCATGGCAATCAATAACATAATCATTTTCATTCAGAGGTATAGATAACACAAATATCATGATGAACATACTCGGAATAGCATATAGCTAGTAGGTAGATATGGTGGACTCACTGGAATAACTTTGGTTGAAGGTGTTGGAAACAAGTTTTACTTGTTGGAGTTTTTGGGCTAGCAAAAGGGAGAAAGTTGACCATCTAGATGCATGCATGAGTGTCCATAGAACTAACTAATCCATGTTAAACCAAGTAAAATAACAATCAGCACCAAAACATGAATAAGTGATAGCTCTTCAAAAAGGATTTGCAAACTATTACTCATAAACAAGCTCATGAATCATGCAACTATATGTATCATTAAAAATCAACTCAAACATCCCTTTTCCCAATCTTATAAAAGCATCCAACATATTTCAACCCATATTTCCAGTAGCTCTCCATATATAAATGATAGTGTGGTGGTCTCTCAAACAAATCAAACAAAACAAAACAAAACGCTCCAAGTTTATGCGATAAAGTGTTTCGATCGAAAAACAGAAGTTGGACGTGTGCAAACCGAGAGTGTGTAGGTCCAGTGGGGTTGTCTTCACATCCCCAAGCTTATGGTCTTCACCATCCTTGGATAGCTCTTGGTGCATCTCCTCCAATCCCTGTGAAAAAACTTCAAAACACCGTTTCTCCCATTCTTTTCTGTGGGGTGCATTAATAGTGATAAACAAATAGGTTTCTTGCTGCATATAATCCTTGAACAAAAATTCATATGAGATGTCCAGAAAGTGTATAATGTTGTATGCCTACTCATAAACTCAATTGGATCAAAAAGATTCAACTTAAAAGCTCAAAGCATGCATCAAACAAAATGGGACAGAATCTGTCCAGAAAACAGCAGCAGCAAAACGTATTTTTCTACCCTACCAAACTTTCTCGAAAAATTCCGAAAAATTCATGCATACAGAGGATGAAAAGTTGCAACTACAGTTCAAATATGAGCTCATTCGGAGTTACATAAGAATTAAAAATCATACCGTGCACTGACTCGTGCAGGAATAAAATCTCCGAACTCAATAAGCAACTTTTCAAGACCAAAATGGGTAAAACTTGGCACTTTATTTAAAACTCCAGAAACTAAACTAAACACAAAGTCTCTTGTTACAGCAAGAGGACACAAAGAAAAATCACACACAAAAATAACCGGGTTGCCTCCCGCAAAGCGCTTTCTTTATAGCCATATAGCTAGGCTTGATAGTTTTAATGATGCTCACATAGGAATAAGAGTTGAATATAAAAGAGCATCAAGAAGCAAATATCAAACACATTTAAGTCTAACCCACTTCCTATGCATTGGGATCTTGTAAGAAAATAAATCAATAAAGCACAAAGTGACTAGCATAGGAAGGCAAAGCAAGTGCAACTTCAAAATTTTCAACAAAAAGAGAGAAGACTTAATATTTTTGAGATATATGAAATCATGTCTCCCTCTCTCATAAAAACTTTCAGTAGCATCATTGATAAACTCAACAATATAGCTATCACATGAAACATTCTTATCATGATCCATATGCATAAAAGTATCATTACTCTCCACATAAGCATAAACAGTTTCACATGAAACATTCTTATCATGATCCCCAAAATAGGTAGGCCCACGCGGCCAAGATATTAGGCCGCGTGGGGTCCTCTCATTTCCAGCAGGTTGGGCTTCTGGCCTTCACTTTGAGCCCATTGCGTTCGTCTCGAAAATTCTGAACCGTGCTCTTTGGCCTTGCCCTTTTTGGAGTCCCAAAGCTCCCGGAAAGTCTGAAACACTAAAAAAGACGTTTTCTGGAAAACAGGGTTAATTCCAAATAAATGGGAAAATTATGAAATATTCCCAAAAATCATTATAAAACATTGATATAACCCTTATATGATGCAAATATGATTGGAATAGAAGTAAAATAATGCAAAGTTCATGTATGCATTTTACATGCATCAGGCGTCGAGGAAGAACTTCTTCACGTCGCGGATCGACCTCTCCACGCGTGATGCACGGAGGGCGACCCATACCTTGAAGTGCATATCTTCTTTGATGAAGTAGTACAACCGGGACGGAGGTACGCGCGCGAGTGGCTCCATTGGATTAGAAGACAGAGGGATCTCGAGAGAGAGTTTTTGCAAGGATTAGAGAGAGATTTAGGTGTGCTTAAGGCCATGGATTAGTGTAGCTTTTATATAGGGCCGGCGGAGAGGGAGGCTGGCGGGCAGAGAGGGAGGCCGGCGGGCTGGCTGATCAACTTCCAAAGCGCAATGTGTGATTAAATTCGCGTATGATTCAACGCCGGGCTGATCATCTTCCAAATCACAATCAAAACGGCGTCTTGATCAACTTCCAAAGCGCACCGTCGACGGGAGATTAACAGGTTTTCAATTGCGTCCCGGTTTGAGACACGAACTGGGACTAAAGACTGACCTTTAGTTCCGGTTTGAACCATGAACCGGGATTAAAGGGGCTGCGTCAGGATGCAGCCTGGCCCACCACCTTTAGTCCCGGTTTGTGGCTCAAACCAGGACTAAAGGTCTGTCACGACCCGCGACTAGTCTGGTGCGGCCTCGTAGCCGTTGAACCGGGACTAGTCCCACCCTCTAGTACCGGTTCAAAATCCATCCCGAACTAGAGCCCAATGGGGCTCTGGACCAAAGGTCTTGTTTCTACTAGTGATATATGTCTGTCGATATGGATTTCCCACCGAATTAAGCTATGGGAAGCAAGTGTTCAATAAGCTTCCTATGGACGTGCCTAGACTCTCGACCAGCAACCAGGCATCTGCATCCGTGAATTTTTTGTTCGACAGACAAAAATGGTAATAATTCATGTTCAGCTTTCACACTAGTAGAAAACGGCCCATCCGTCCCGGTTCCAGAGGGCCTTTCGTCCCGGTTTTACAACCGGGACTAAAGGGGGGGGGGGGCGCTTTCGTCCCGGGTGTCCACGAACCGCGACGAATGGGCATCCACGTGGCAAAGGAGGGGCGCGCATGGCGGGGACGATTTAGTCTCGGTTGGTGTTACCAACCGGGACTAAAGATTTAGGGTTTTTGTTTTCTATTTATTTATTTTTTAGGGGTTTCGATTTTGTGTTTTCCATTTAATTCTTTTTGTATGGAGATCACGTTACGCAAAAAACAAGTCGTATACATAAAGTTTTACTACATCGAGATCACGTTTGATGCATATATACATACACACATACAAGTTGATTTAATGCGATTCTCATGTCGAGATCACGTCAATTACATTGGAGGCAAAACATAATTACTAGGGTGATAAAATTCTCCGGTTTTCTTCAGGACCTCCGAGTACAAAAATCCCGCCATTTCCTCTTGAATTGCTTTTAGGCGCTTCGTTGGTATGAGCTGGCCCGCATTCTTTCCATCTAGATCAATATGAATATGTGAGTTTTGTGTAATATATATGAAATCATCATAAAATAAATTATGAATGGAACTCAACACAATATGGTAATAAAAAAATTGCGAATAGTGTGTACGTACTTCAACTGTTCTGATTTCTCTATTCCGTTCAGTGACAAACGAGCGTATGTACTCGCAAACGTAGTATGCACATAAATTAGTCCCTTGTGGCTGCCTCAGACACCACTTTACAACGAATAGAATTTAATCAAAATAATAATCAAGCATGATAATGGTATTGAAACTAGAATTAAAGAGTTGCGCGGACCTAGATATATAGTACTACTTACCTTGGTTTCATAAAAATACAGCTCCAGTTTCCATTTCCCTGGAACCTTCACGATGAACCGTTTCCAAACCCAGTCCAGCAAAAGAAAATGATTAAAGGAGTTATTAATTACTTGATATCGGAAAATGAACGAAAGAAGTCGATATAGAGCGATAATGATTGAAATTACCTCTGAAGCATTTCTTGCAAGTGGAGGTACTCGTCCATATCTTTCCTTAACGAGTCCAAGACTTGAACGACTCCTTGGTCAACTTTAATGACTAGCAGACTCCAGTGGAAACTGCGCATGTTTATATGTCCATGACTCATCGATTACACTAAACATCGAGTAAGCAAAATAGAATGTGTAGAAGGTACAAGAACACTCACTGGTAGTTGTAAGGAAAAATTATTTCTCCGAAGGTATTTTGTTTCATTAAAAATCGGAGCAAGTTCTTCTCTGTGTCCTCGGGATGGTTCTTTACGGTATATTCGTGAATGTAATATGGTCAATGAACTCAGTGCCATAGATGCGACGTTCTCTGCATTCGACAATCTTTATTCTACATAATAGCGTACAAAAGAATAAAGTGAGATAATTACAGACAATGAACGAGCTGAGCTAGAGACTTAATTAAATTGCAGAAATAAATCACTTACAAACAATAGCAACTGACGAGGGCTTTGTCGAGGGCGTCTTGATTGAATAGCAGAAAAATTTCAGAAAACGGAACGAATATCGCGTCATTCGTGAAGTAATGCTATTTCCTATATTTTACCCAGAAGACATCATGCCCGGCCTTTGCGGCTTTCTCGTACCACTGATGCAATCGGCGCAATTGTGTTGTTAGAGACTCGACCTGCTCAGGTCTGACCAGGGGCCTCCCGTAGACATATTTCCATGCATACTGATACTCTGTGGGGTCGTCTATGCGAAAAGTGTCGTGGTGTACTTCCTTATCGGGCATCACCTTGAGCGGGGCGATCGACTGATTTGCCTGTTCTCTGAGCTGGGCCACTTGTTTCCCGGATTTTGCCGTACGCATCTGCTCCCTCTTTAGGCGATAAGCCGCCTCCTTCTCCTGCTTCTCTTGACTAATTGTCTTCTCAAGAACACGATCATAGTCATCTGGCAAAACAGGCGGCTGTGGCGGTCCCCTCGATAGATTTTTCAAACATCTCTCAAGTTTTTCCGCTGGTATTATCTCCTTTGGCGGGGGCCTTTTCGGTCCTATTTGTCTTTTCACCTCTGCTTGCACCGACGCGTCGAGTTCCTCTCGAGTCAAGTCGTAACTTCTCTTTGGAAGAGGCTTTAGCAACTCGCGTTCCTTTCGAGTTTCCTTATTTTCACGTCTCCTCTGTGTATATGTCGACGGATAGTTCAGTTTCCGCTTAGCAGTGCACAATCGACGGACGGGACGTCGCGTGCGATGGACTCATGCTGGGCTCCCAACTGGCGTCGGGGGATGGATCTTGAGGTGGGGGTGATAGATCTTGAGGTGGGGTGATGGATCTTGAGGTGGGGGGATGGCTCTTGAGGTGGGGGTCTGCTAGTCGGAGGAGTCGGTGGCCTTGGCGCCAAGTATGGAAACACGATGTGTTTCTTCTTCCAGAGAACGATGGCCTTCTTGGCTTCTCCCAGTGTCTTTTCGTCGTCACCTCCAGGAATGTCAAGATTCAAATCCGCATATAACGGCACAACTTCATCCACCCCGATACGAGCATAGCCAGCTGGAATCCCGCCGAGATGGTACCTTGCTCCAGATTCATTTGGTAAAGCATAGCCGGTCGCCACCTTGAAGGACATGTTCTTCATTGCCATATGTAGCTCACAGTCTGTCTTCTCCGTGATATCATCCACGGGGTAGTGAGCTGCCGGCGGTTGGAGTTCAAATGTTCTAGCTGCGTGGAACCCACGCTGCTTTTCCGCTGATCAGATGGGGCGGCTTCGACTTCAGGACCTTCTAGCTGCTGCTAAGATGCCCTTAGTTGACTAATTGAGTCTAGTTGGTCCTGCTGCTGCACCTTGCATTCCAATGCCGATAACCGGTCTGAATCCTGCTTCTTCTTTCTCTGACGGCTTCTATAAGTATTAGCGTCTTCCGGAAAACCTTACTTCCACGAAACTCCGGGTCCATAGCCTCGTACTTGTCCAACTTTTTCAGGATTCCCGAGTGCGAGTGACAACTCATCTTTCTCTCTGTCAACCACGTATACTCCTCTTCGAATTTTATCTATTGCGTCCACAAGTTCTTTGGTTATATACTCAATTTTTTCCTTCCATCTTCCCTGAGCAACAATCAGCCCTGTCTTTGGGTCCAACCCTGCCCCATGCGCGAACAACCAAAACTTGGACCTCTCGGGCCAGTCCGCTGTCTGTGGAATGATCCCTTGATCAAGCAGTTTTGCTTCAAAGGCTTCCCACTTAGGCACGGCTGCCTTGTAGCCACCTGCCCCAAAGTGTGGTGATATTCCTTCTTCGCAGCATTTAACTTATTTGTTTTCGATCGGGCCACAGCGGCCTCCGATTTTCTTTGCTTCAGAAATGTGGGCCACTGCTGTTGTATCTTCACTAGTGGTCCAGTGAATTCTGAATCTTGTTCCTACGCCTCTATATAAGCTTTCCATAAGTTTTTCTTCCTGGTCCAGAATTGTTCGGCCATCTTCATAAGACTCCACTGCTTGACTTTCTCCTTCAACGGCAGGGGTAGACCTGGCGGTAGGTTGACCTTTGTCAAGAGCGTGTCCCAACACAAATCTTTTATTCTCATGTCGACATAAGTAGTTGGCTTGTTGTCGTCCTTCGGCTTATGCCATTCTTGAAGGGTGATCGGGACCAAGGCCCTAACAACAACTCCGCATTGATTTATAAATTTACAGTGGCACTCTAAGGGTTCCAGCGGTTCACCACTATCACTAACTTTGTCGATCACTATCCTTTGACCCTCCTTCAACGGCTTCGTCGGGGCTCGTTTTGACACTGCTTTCGACCCTTTCGACCCTTTAGCTGCGGATGATTTGCTCGATCCGGAGGGCTAAAAGAAAAAATGATTCATTAATAACTGCATTACAACTCAAATAATACATCTAGTGTGATCGATCAACAGAGGCTTAATATACCTCGCCGGAGTTTGTTAAGGGCACTTCCTCCTCTCTGCAAATTTCTTCTTCCTCAACTCCCTCACCGGAGTCGTTCAGAAATTTTGAGCCGTAATCTTCTCCAGTTACCCCATCTTCTTCACCGACAGGTGCGGATGCACGTCCTGCTATAATCTGAAGCATTCGCATTTCACGCTCCTCGTCTCTGGCGGTGACGTCCGGACAAGTTGGATCCATTTGCTCTTCACGCTCCTAGTCTCTGCCGAAGGCGTCCGGACAATTTGGATCCATAGCTCAATGTCCCTGCAATCAATTTTGTAAAAAGAATATGAATATAAAAATTTGCATCTTAGCAAATGTGAATGCAAAATTATAGCAACTAGTTAGCAAATTTAAATTCAGGAACTACAATTTAAAATTCATAGCAACTACAATTTGATTTTAGTTCTATTTGCTCTAACAAATTTACCTAACACTACACATGCATTTAAATTTACCTAACACTACTTTAAACTATAATAGATGGCATAATTTAAATGGTCAACTAACACTAAATTTGCTTACCTAATTTGCTAACACTAACACTAACCTAAATTTGCTAAAACTAAACCCTAACCTAAATTTCTGAACCCTAATTTAAAATGGTGTAATTCATAGCTAATATCTAATAGCAACTACAATAGCAAAAATAGTACTGATTTTCATAGCAACTACAATAGCAAAAATGGTACTGATTTTCATAGCAACTACAATAACAAATTTAATAGCAATTTAAAAATTCATAGCACTAATTTAAAATTCCCTAAGTTTTAACAAAAAACTTCTACCACTAACACAAAAATGGTACTGAATTCTACCACTAACTATTAACACTACAAATTCTAACACTAACAAAAAAATTCTACTAAAAATTCTACTAACAAAAAATGGTACTAAAAATTCTACTAACAAAAAAATTCTACCACGGGAGGCGGCGGCGTGACCTCCTGCGCAGACAGGCGGCGGCGCTGCGGCAGACCTCGGACGGCGACCTGGGCGCGTGGGGGCAGACGTCGGTGGCGGGCACGGCGGGCGGGGGCCGGAGACTTGAGGGGATCGATGGAGGCGCGGCGGCTCCGGCCAGTCGATCCGTGCAGCGACGGAGCGCGCGGGGGCAGAGGAGGAAGACGACGGAGGGGGGCGGGCGGGCGGACCTGGCTCGGAGGAGACGGAGGAGGCGCGGCGGAGGGCGGGGCAGGGCTTCGTCGAGAGACGATGGCAGCAGGGAGGGTGGCGGCGTCGGGGAGAAAAGAGAGGAGTTGTGAATTTTTTTGGCCGGAACCACCTCATATTGCGCGAAACAGACCTTTCGTCCCTGTTCCAGCCACGAACCGGGACGAAAGACCCTGGAACCGCGACTAAAGGTCCGTCTGGGCCGCGAAATATTTGCGCGCGAAGCCCAGCGACCCTTTAGTCGCGGTTCCAGCCACGAACCGCGACTAAAGGCTTTTTAATTTGTTTTTTCCTAGTTCTTTTTCTGTTTCTTTTATATACTTTGATTTACATGTTTTTTGATTTTTTTTGCACTAGTTTCTTTTTTATATATATTTAATTTAAATGTTTCAATATTTCTGAAAATCATATCTTTTTCTTATTTCTTTTATATCCATTGATTTAATTGTCTAAAATTTTGTCCACTGATTTATCTTTTTCTTATTTCTTTTATATCCCATTTATCCATTGTCTAAAAATGTGTCTAAAAATATATCCATTGATTTAATTGTCTAAAAATCATATCTTTTTCTTATTTCTTTTATATCCCATTTATCCATTGATTTAATTGTCTAAAAATTTGTAATAATTATCTCTTTATTTTAAAAACATCCTTAACAGCATCCCCACACAGTTACATAAAAGGTTTAATACATTATTACACATCACTAACAATTTTCATAACACTGATACATTAGTACAAATTAGGGGGAACGACGGGAGGAGCCAGCCCTGTTTTAGGGGGATCTTGCCCTCCGCCGCAAACATGCGCACTGGGGGAGGACACGTGACCGCAAAGCCCGCCTTTAGTACCAACCGGGACTAAAGAAGCACACGGATCGTGTGTTTCTTTCAAGCGCTTTTGAGCCGTTGGATCAGGGGTGTGTTTCTTTCAAGCGTTTGTGAGCCATTGGATCAGGGGTGTGTTTCTTTTGAGGGCAAAATCAGTGTTGGATCAGCCACATGACCCTATATATAGCCCCCCCCTCGAACATGTTCGGCACTCAGTGTAGTTCATTTGATATACAAAGCATTCGGATTCCCTGCATACGTCCAACGGTGCATTTGATATGCGGGCAGTCACGAGCCACCGTTGGGTTGTATGCAGGGGAAACCGTGTGTTCCATAGCCCTTGGAGATGCTTCCTTCTGGCCTAGCACGGTTATGAACGTATTTCTTTAAGACTCCCATGAACTTCTCAAAGGGGAACATGTTGTGTAGAAATACAGGACCGAGAACCTGAATCTCTTCGACAAGGTGAAATATGAGGTGCGTCATAATATTGAAGAAGGATGGTGGGAAAACCAACTCGAAGCTGACAAGACATTGGACCACATCCTTCTGTAAACTTGGTAGAGTTTCTGGATTGACCACCTTCTGAGAAATTGCATTGAGGAATGCACATAGCTTCACAATGGGCACTCGAACATTGTCCGGCAGAAGCCCCCTCAATGCAACCGGAAGTAATTGTGTCATAATCACGTGGCAGTCATGAGACTTTAGGTTTTGGAACTTTTGCTCTGTCATGTTTATTATTCCCTTTATATTTGACGAGAAGCCAGACGGGACCTTGATACTGCTCAGGACTTCAAACAAGATCTTCTTCTCTTCTGTGGTAAGAGCATAGCTGGCAGGACCTTGATACTTCTCTGGATTCAGGTGGTTGTCTCGTTCGTGCATACGTTGCTGGTCCTGTCGTGATTCCGTTGTATCTTTCGTCTTACCATACACGCCCAAAAAGTTTAGCAGGTTCACGCAAAGATTTTTTGTCACGTGCATCACGTCGATTGCAGAGTGAACCTCTAGGATTTTCCAATAGGATAGCTCCCAAAATATAGAGCACTTCTTCCACATGGGTACGTGTCCGTCAGCGTCATTCGGAACAGATTGTCCGCCAAGACTCTTTCCAAGGATTACTTTTAAATCCTTGACCATATCATATATAACATCCCTAGTAGGGCGGGTAGGCTTCATCCGGTGATCTGCCTCACCTTTGAAATGCTTGCCTTTTTTTACGGGATGCTGTTTTGGAAGAAATCGACGATACCCTGGGTACACATTATTGTTTCCCAAATATATACTTTCAGTCTCACCTAAACAGTGCGTGCATGCATTATATCCCTTATTTGACTGTCCTAATGTTACTAAGAGCAGGCCAATCATTGATGGTTACAAACAACAATCCTCGTAGGTCAAATTCCTTTTGTTCGTGCTCATCCCACACAGGTACACCTTCGTCACGCCACAACTGTAAAAGTTCTTCAACCAATGGCCTCAGGTACACATCAATGTCGTTGCCGGGTTGCTTCGGGCCTTGGATGAGCACTGGCATCATAATGAACTTCCGCTTCATGCACAACCAAGGAGGAAGGTTATAGATACATAGAGTCACAGGCCAGGTGCTATGACTGGACCTCTGCTCTCCGAAAGGATTAAAGCCATCTGTACTTAGACCAAATCTTAAGTTCCTTGCATCATCTGAAAATGTCGGGAACTCTCTGTCGATTTTTCTCCACTGCGACTCATCAGCGGGGCGTCTCAGCATCAGGTCTTTCTTACGATCTTCTTTGTGCATCGCAACAACTTGGCATGCTCGTTGTTTTGGAACAAACGTTTCAACCGTGGTATTATGGGAGCATACCACATCACCTTGGCAGGAACCCTCTTCCTGGGGCGCGGCTCGCCCTCAACATCACCAGGGTCATCTCGCCTGATCTTATACCGCAATGCACCGCATACCGGGCATGCATTCAAATTCTCGTACTCCTCACCGCGGTAGAGGATGCAGTCATTGATGCATGCATGTATCTTCTGCACCTCTAATCCTAGAGGGCAGACAACCTTCTTTGCTTTGTACGTACTGGGGGGCAACACGTTAAACTTTGGAAGCATCTTCTTTATTATTTTCAGCAAATTTTCAAATCCCCTGTCAGATGTACCATTCTCTGCCTTCCATTGCAGCAATTCCAGTGTGGTACCAAGCTTTTTCTGGCCATCTTTGCAATTTGGGTAAAACAATTTTTTGTGATCCTCTAACATGCTCTCCAAGTTCAACCTCTCGTTTTCACTTCTGCTGTTTATCTGTGCATCAAGAATGGCCCGACCAAAATCATCATCGGGCTCATCAACAATGGGCTCTTCTTCAGCTTCGTCTTCCCGCATTGTAGTATCACCGTCTTCAGTGAACGTAGGATAGTTGTCATTATCCTCTTCTTCTTCATTTTCTTCCATTATAACTCCTCTTTCTCCGTGCTTGGTCCAACAATTATAACCGGACATGAAACCGGACTGCAACAGGTGGACGTGAATGGTTTTGAGTTAGAGTAATCCTGCGTATTCTTGCAGACACTACATGGACAAGAAATAAAACCATTCGGCGGCTTGTTTTTCTCAGCCACACGGAGAAAACTATGCATGCCATTAATATAGTCGGGACAGCGTCAATCACTGTACATCCATTACCGGCTCATCTGCATTATATAAATATATCAAAAACCATTACACTACATCATGAATATATAATAGTGACCAAATTAATTAATACAAGTTCATCACATTAAAACCAAATTAGAGTAGTGCCCAAATGTAATACAGAGTTCTCATAAAGCATACATTAATTGAAACTAACATACAACTATCTTAAAATTTTAAATCCAACAACAAATGCGATCAAAATCGCAACAAAGATAATTATTAAACCAACAGCATAATGATACCAAGCCTCTTGATTAATGGCATATTTTCTAATCTTTTTAATCTTCAAGCGCATTGCATCCATCTTGATCTTGTGATCATTGACGACGTCGGCAAGCTTGAGCTCCAATTTTATCTTCTCTTCTAAGCATTGGAGACGAAGATCTTCACTTCTTTTCAATTTTGCTTTCAAATCATTGTTTTCTTTTTCAAAAAACTCGACAATAGGGTCGGTTGGAATTTCCGGTTCAACTACCTCCTAGATAAAAATATATCTATATCAAGTTGGTCGGCATAATTGTCATAAACACGAAATAAAACAAATAGTTATAACAAACAATCATACCACATCCGAATAATAGAGCGGACGAGAGCCGGTGTGGACAGATGTCAAAACCATGGCACTATATATAACAAACAATTATACAACTAAGAATATTATACAAGTAATAATTATGCATCTAAATCTTACAAATAAGATTTTTTAAAATAAAAGATAAAAACAAGAGGCTCACCGAGGTGGTGCCGGTGATGGGACGGCGCGGGCTATCGACGGCGGTGAGGACGGGGACGGAACGACACTAAAACCCACAAATCATAAATTAATTTGAGTTCAAAATGCATATAAAAAAATGAACTCACTAACTTAGCCATTTCATCAAACACCTAGCTAGCACTACAAAATTGAAATGAGCTAAACTAGCAATGAAATGAGCTAAAGTAGCAACACCGGAAGAAATGATGAAGTTGCTAACCCTTGAATAGATGGGTGCCTTCAATCTTGACAAATGGTGAAAAAAAATGGGGATTAACTTGAGTGAGGGAGAGGAAATGGAGGAGAAAAATGGTGAAGTTTCAACTAGTGAATGAAAAATGGAGAGGAACCGGGGTGGAAGAAGATGATATGGGGAACCTTTGGTCCCGGTTCGTGATACGAACCGGGACGAAAGGATGCTCACGCTGGGCCCGCCTCTGCGCATGCCGCGACCCTTTAGTCCCGGTTCGTAACACGAACGAGACCAAAGGTTCCTAACGACCATGCACTAACCCATTTGTCTCGATTCGTAATGTGGTCGGAACAAAAGGGCCGAACCGAAAGTGGTTTTTCTACTAGTGTCATGGCTGCCTTATCCTCTACCCCGATCGCATCAAGTACACATTGAGGGAAGATGGGAAGATAAGATCGGTCCACGTCGTTGCGCCAGTTGAACATGAGTGGTTTTGGTTTTCCCACGTCGCTCTAACAAGTTGAAAAGAAAATATGCTCGCCAAAGTGAATTTCATCATATGGTACGTGCTTATTTCGAAACTCGAGAGGAAAGACACCAGAAGATGGTAACAACATATGGACTCACCAGGATAAGTGAGATGAGTAGAGCACCAGGACGTCCATGCATGTTCTGTGCTGCAGTTACCCTTCGTTGTTTAACGATTGTGCCTATTCAAACCAAAACTGTTAGAAAAAATATTCAAACCTTATTCAAGAATTACGCTTATTTAAAATAACAAAAATTCATGGTCTTCTACTCCTATTTATGCAGCACCGTACCTGCCACACCTTATTCAAGAATTACGCTTCTTACGTAAAGCTAAGGCTTCGGGACCGTGTAGTAGTCGTGTACAGTCATCTGGAACCACTGCACAGATCTTTTTCTTTGGCAATGGTTTATTGGCGATGTTTTTTTTGTTAGGAAAAAGTAGTAGACATGCCGGTGACAAAAGGCGGAAACTCAACCTGGCTCCCGAGCACAGCTGCTCCCGTATTCACTCCCGTATTTTTCATTTTATATTCGGCTGTCCAGAGTGCAGGGTCCACACATGGTCCGGCGTAATAATAGTTGGCCATCAAACAACAGCATTTGCCGTTTATACGGGGTAAGTGTCCTGTACCATGAGACAGGCTCATCCATAAGACCTCTCGTCCAAGGAGCACCCCTCGAAGAAAAACTCGTCGCATCTAGCTTGCTCCACCATGTACTCGCATCAGTATTGACTAGTCAAGATGGCGCGACGACACGCCGCGTCCGTGTGTACATGAGATTATTTTGTGTTTTCAATAGTGTTAATTAGTTAGTTTTTTATTCAAAAAGTAAAATGGATGTGCTGAAGCGAAATATTGTATGTATTAAGAGAAGTGTTTGTAGTTAGACGTGTAAGTTCAATTTGTATTGACAGGTACCGTAGGTTTGTTAAATCATTGTATAATTCTGTAATCACTAAATGTAATATTTTAAAGATAAGCTGGGATGATACAATGGATAGTATTGTTGGAAAATTTAACGCGTGTCAACGCGGTGGCCGTTGTGTTTGGAAATTTTGAATTCCGCTTGGATTTTTTTTCCCAGTGAAAAAAAAAGAATTATCTAGAGGACTAACTCAACAAATTGTAAACAGAATGAACATTTGTTAGTTCATGAGGGAAGTTCGAAAAATTATTAATTGTCAATTTTTTTTAGTTTTATTTTTGTATGCAATGGTTATTTGGTACAATCTTTGTGTTTAAAGTTTGAAAATTTATTAAATTTGAAATTTGTGGTACGCCGTGCCCGCTACAACGGTCTTGATGTATTGAGTCAACGCAGAAAAACCTGTTCGGGAAAAGAAAATCAGAGAAACATGTATGAAATATATTTGAAACTTCTGTGAATATCGTTGAATATTCTTGGGGAAATAATATTTTTTGTGTGTTATGTCAGAAAAAAATCAAATATGCTTGAATATTTTAAGTTGGTTAAAATTTGGAGAAAATTATAATGCACTTCCTCCTCAAAACAATTTCCTCAAAATTAAAATGTTTCTAAAAATACCCTCACAAAAAAATGATGACTATTTGGGGCTTATGATCAAATTTCAAATTTAGATATTTTTAAACAATTGTTTTGCAAAATAAAATGGCTTGAATATATTTTTTATTTTTTTGCTCATTATTCCAATGTTGTTTTATTGCGGACGAAAAGAAAAGCAAAAAACAAAATGAAAAACAAATATGAAGATTGAATTTCAATGTTTTTTACAACTTTATTTGAGAAAACTGAAATAAAAATGGAAAATCACAATTGTTTTGTAAGCTGAAATGTCTTGCAATTATTTTTCTTCTTCTTGGACATTATTGTAATGTTGTTTTACTGCAAAACAAAGAAAAGCAAAAAAAACAAAAGAAAACAAATACAAAGATGGGGTTAAATGGAGCTGACATGTTATTTTCACAAATTTTATATTTGATATTCTAGTTGTTTTAATTAAGCAGGAATTATAGTTGTGTAATAATGCATGGAAATGTGTTATATGTAAAGATTTTAATTTTCTGAAAATTTTGATATATTAGTTGTTTTTTTTATATATTAGGGTTTGGAAGATATGAATTCTACAATTTGCATGTATTTGAATTATGGTTTGGAAGTTATGATTTTCCGCTCATATTTATTATTTTATGCATATGTGTTATTTGCATTATATTATGCACAATTTATATTTTGGTACAATTTTTGTGTGGTAAGTTTGAGAATTTGTTAAATTTAGAGAATTTTGATATATTGTTTGTATTTTTATGAATTGTAGTTTAAAAGATATGAATTTCCAAGAAGTTGGTAAATTTAAAAAAAATATAGTATGGTCTCCTAGAATAACATCAAGAGGAAATGATTTTCAACTCATATTTATTATTTTATGCATATATGTTATTTACATTATATTATGCACAATTTATATTTTTTGTACTACTTTTGTGTGGTAAGTTTGAGAATTTGTTAAATTTAGAAAATTTTGATATATTGTTTGTATTTATTTGTGAACTGTAGATTAAAAGATATGAATTTCCAAGAAGTTGGTAAAATTTTAAAAAATTTAATATATTATTCGGATAATGTTGTATGCAATTTATTTTGTGGTGCAACTATTGTGCGGGAAGTTTGAAAGTTTATTAAACTTGTTAAATTTAGATTTTTTTTATATATTGTTTGTATTTTATTTATTTTTTTGAATTTTGGTTTGGAAGATATTAATTTCTGAGAATTTGGGAAAATTTTTAAAAAATTGATATGTTATTTACATTATTTTGTGGACAATTTTTTTTTATACAACGTTTGTGCGGAAAGTTTGTTAAAATTAGAGAATTTTGAAATATTTTTTGTATTTTTTGTATTGTAGATTGAAAGATATGAATTTTTTTTAATTTTAGCATTTTTTTGGAATTTGTGAAATTTCTGACAAGTGGGTCCCACATGTCAGGGTTTTTATTATTTTGGAAACCATTTTCAAAATTAAAAGAACTGACATGTGTGGTCGCGCATGACGTCAGCGTGTGACGTCGTCGTTCGCCGGCGAACGCGGCCGCGCTGCCGAGCTCGCGCTCGAGCAGCTGCGCTCGCGCGCGGAGCTGGGAGCGTGCGGATGGGCTCCAGTACGTCGAGGGGAACTGAACAGGCGGCGCGGCGGACCAAATGGTCGGCGGAGACGCCGGCGGCGAGTGAATCCATGGCGGCGGATGTGGAGAACGGCGACGACGAATCCGGGCAGTGTGCGCCGTTCCGGCAAACGATATTGCGCGAGGTTGGAGTGGAGGCGGCGGCGGAGCTTCTGGCAGCCGCGATTTGTCCGGGGAGGCGTGTAGCGGCGCGGGCGTGCGTCGGCGCCGGCGGGGAACTCGGGCCGTCGCGGGAGAAGAAGGAGAGAAGGGGAGTTGTGGCACGATTTTTCACGAAGATCCCTGACTTTTCCGGAATTTGCGATTTGGTCCTTTGCGGGGGGTTTCTGCAATTTTTCCGCGCCAACATTCATGCGGAGGGGTCACCGGGTGGCTATCGGAGCCACCGGCGGTGACCGGGTGACATGGCAGCAGCTGGTTGGTGCGGGCGCGCCGGTACTGTTGCGAGGAACAGTACCGCGCGATGTGGGCGACGCGGCTCAATCCTGACCGTCCGTTTCGCCGATCGGACGGCCAGAAGAAAGGGGGCGACGTGGCCTGCTGGAGCGCAGCGGCGGCGAACTCGGACCGTCGCGGGAGAAGAAGGAGAGAAGGGGAGTTGTGGCGCGATTTTGCACGGAGATCCCTGACTTTTCCGGAATTTGCGATTCGGTCCTTTGCGGGGGGGGGGGGGGGTTCTGCAATTTTTCCGCGCCAAAATTCGTGCGGAGGGGTCACCGGGTGGCTACCGGAGCCACCGGCGGTGACCGGGTGACGTGGCAGCAGCTGGTTGGTGCGGGCGCGCCGGTACTGTTGCCAGGAACATTACCGCGCGATGTGGGCGACGCGGCTCGATCCTGGCCGTCCGTTTCGCCGATCGGACGGCTAGAAGAAAGGGTCGACGTGGCCTGGTGGAGAGGGGGTGGCGATGTCGCCCCTTTATATATAAGGTTATTCCTATGTTTTCCTAATTGGATGTGAAAGCAAAACAAGTTTTGCCTGTACTGAGCTGGAGGCACCCTTTCGGACCAGTTCGTTTTTTTCCCTGTGTCGAGCTAGAGGCACCATCAAGTTGTTCATTTTTTTCGATAAAGAGAATTTTATTACTTAAAAGTTTTAAGAATAACACCCGGCTTCTGCATAATTAGGATGCACACAGCCAACCGTACCCAAGGTCTCTAGACTAAAATAAAAAGGCGAATTACATATCATCATGAGAAATTGTAAAGACGCCTAAGGAGATAGAGGGCCAATCCATAAATTATGCTGCCACCCATGTTGGGTAAAACAAATCCCTCGCTGTATCCTCCAACTACATAAACACCTCCGTGAACAGGGCGCGGTGCTCCGTACGCTGCAACGGCGCCCATGAACGGATCAAAGCTGTGCACCGGTAGATGACCTGCATAAGAGACGAAAATTTATTATTAAAAATCTTGTCATTTCTACATAGTCATAGCGACCAAATAACGGCAATCGCTCCTACCCTACACAAAAGCTTAAACCAAGAGTCCACACCTTGGCAACACTTCGAGGTGGGTGTAAGGTTAATGCTAACTGGATGGCTGACCATACAGATCTAGCAAAATTACAATGGAAGAAAAGGTGTTGTATACTCTCATCATGCTGACAAAAGACACACGTTTTGCTTCCCTTCCAATTCCGCCTTGCAAGGTTATCTTTAGTAAGAATTATGCCTCAACGAAGATACCACGCGAACACCTTAGTTTTCAGTGGAATCTTCATCTTCCAAATTTTCTTGTTATTATCAACTGGAACAGTAGGATGGACTAAATCTTTGTACATGGAATCCACCGAGAATAAACCGTTCTCATTGAGATTCCATCGAAATTTATCAGTCCCTTGCGTCAATTGCACGGAGGAAAGACACTGTAACAAGGCATTCCAAGATGCTTGTCTAGGACCAAACAGACTTCTTCTGAAGGACACATTTGGTGGGGACGTTGCCATCAACTTGGCGAGAGTATCGCTTTTATGTCGAACAATGTTGTACAAGGTCGGAAAATGTTCACGAAGAGTGGCATTACCTAGCCATTTATCCTCCCATAATCTAATTTCAGATCCATCCTTATTAATAGAGAAAGACCCATATGGAAAAAAGAATTTTTTCGTGGCCATTAGCCCAGACCAGAAGTGAGAATCACCCGGTTTTCAGTAAACCTGGGATAATGCCCGTGAACTGACATACTTTCTTCTTAGGAGGGTTTGCCAAACCCCTTCTTCAGACAGCAGCTTGAAAAGCCACTTGCCAAGGAGGGCTTTGTTCTTGACCTCAAGGTCATGAATACCCAGTCCACCTTGGTCATTAGGTCGGCAAACCACACTCCACATAGCCAATCGGTATTTTTTTCTTCTCACTATCCCCTTGCCAGAAGAATCTTGATCGGAAATAATCCAGTCTTTTCAAGACACCTTTTGGCAATAGGAAGAATGATATCATATACAGTACCATATTACTGAGTACTGAACTAATGAGTACCAGTCTGCCTCCCAAGGATAGCAATTTCCATTTCCAGCTATGTAATCTAGCCTGCAGACGCTCTTCTACCAGTTTTCATTCAGCATTTGTGAGTCTCCGATAATGAATCGGAATTCCCAAATACTTAATAGGAAATTGGCCCTGCCCACAGCCAAAAAGCTCGGCATACTGAGAGACATCATTTTGAGCCTCGCCAAAACAAAACAACTCGCTCTTATGGAAGTTGATTTTTAACCTTGACAAATGCTCGAACGCTGAAAGGATTAACTTCAGTTTCCTAGCCTTTTCGATGTCATGATCCCACTACTAGGGAAAAGGCTATCTGTGGCGCACCACTTTTGGCCTTTTGTGGCGCATGGTCGGTGCGCCACAGATAGCTCGCCACTAAATTATATTTCTGTGGCGCACGGGCTCATGCGCCACAGAAATACCCAGATTCTGTGGCGCACCCTCAGGCGTGCGCCACAGAAATATTTCTGTGGCGCATCTGTCATCCATGCGCCACAGAATTTCATGCGCCACAGAAAAAAAACTTGCGCCACAGAATAATTTATAGGTATTTTCAATTTGCTGCTACCTGCTGTATAAATATAGGTATATTACAGAAAATACCGGTATATATACAGGATTTATACAGATATAATAGAAACAATAATATAGTTGACACGGTATATGAAAACAGACACATTACTATGTCATCACATTACTTAGAGCCCGAGATACATACATATAGTGACAAGTTCCAAATTTTTACACAAGTCTATACAAAAGTTCATCAATCATGTCACACGTTACAAATGAAGTGATCATGCCTACAGTAGGATCAAGTAGAGTACAGCCGCGATGATGGTGAACAAGAGCGGGAGGACGATCATGGAGCCTTCTTCTTCATCGGCGCCGGGAACGGTTTATACATCTCCTTCGTCGTCCAAGTCCTGGTGTCCTGCTGAGCCTCTAGGCGTTCTTCGATGTCCCTCTTGCACAACCCTGGAGATGGATTGAGATATATATTGGTTAATAATATAAATAGAGTATGCATGATTTATTCATCTAAATGGACAAGTCTATAATAATAAAGAAAATATAGAAGCACTTCTTGCGAGTGAGACAAGATTTTGTTTTATAATACATCCTACCTATGCCGCGGTGGAAGGACCCCCCTCTTGTGTTGACATCTTCCACGATGATTTGCGATAACTGCACCTGGATGCGATGGAAGTCTTCTCTAATCTCAGAATCGGTGATCTCCCCGCACATTTGGCCCATTCTCGGAGGCTAGATGGCATCCTCGTTTTCTCTGCATCCCGGACAAACCCTTTAACGTGATGGAGGACGTAGAAGGCCTCCTTCACGCTGCCAGGCTTCTGCTTGATGCAATGGAACTCGGTCGCATGCTTGAAACGGTGTTTGTTGTCATTTGTGAGACATTCCCTCTTCTTATCTTTTTCGAAGTGGCCTCCCTTTTTGGCGTAGCCCTCGAGAGCCTCATCGAGAACACCCTTTATTCTGGTGTAGTCCTTCTTTTTCGTCAAACTCCCCTAGTCGAAATAAGTGGCAATGGACCACCTCGGGCTTACGATGATGAGTGTGCAGTACGTGTCCCTGCTCAACACAATTGAAACGGAATGTTGGAAAGGATCGATCAACAATGGAAGAAATCTATAAGAAAGCATAAGATACGACGGCGGCGAGCGGATGTGTACTTACTCGGGAAAGAAAGGCACAAGAAGGCTGTTCTTCCTCTTGTTGGTCAGCATGAACCTCTGGAGGTACTCCGTGGACATGGTCCGCGTCCTTGATCCTTCCACCAGCTGGCTGTCACGCATGTAGTAGGGATCCGCTACCGCGACGTACGGGATATTATCTCTCCTGATCTTCATCGCCATACTGAGCGCGTATAGGCGGACCAAGTTATAGTCCAACCGTTTCGAGTGAAACAGATTGAAGACGTCCTCAAACGCTATGAAGAACACATCGGCGGGGGCTTCATCGACGAAGTCCAAGTCCTTTGGCACCTGGGCCATGAAAACCGGGTAATTTGGATCCTGGTCTTTAAGAAGGATGCCCTCTAGCATCAAGATAGACCCATGCAAAGAGTACATGGGTCCTTCTGCGAGGCGGAGCAGCTCCTCAGTCAGTATCGGTTTACCACCTTCATGAACTCGGTACAAGCCATCCGCACGGGGAGTTACCGTGTCTTCATGACCCCGGATAATCATAGGAGCTGGCTGGCTCGCAGAGGCGCCTGACCTACTTCTCTTCCTGTGCTTCTTCTTCTTCATCTCTGGGGATGCTGGGGGTGCTAACCCCTCGCAAACCATCCTCTTCAGTGTGCCAGGGCTGAAAATGTTAGCCAGTTTGTCTTGATCGCCGGCCTCCGGAGGCGTGTCTTGAGATAAACCCTGGAAGGTCTGGCGCTGCGTGCATGTAGTGGGACGAGCAGGTTGATCGCCGTGACCGCGGAAGGGTTCCTCATCCACAGGAGGCATGTAGAAATCTTTGGAGGCGCCAGTGTTGAGGAAGCAATCGATGTTATCCTCATCATCGTCGTCGTTTCCAGCAAGTTGAGGTGCAATGTCGTTGGCTTTGGATGGCCGTTGCGGTACAGACGTTCCCAACTATTTTGGTGGCGGCTGGTGGTGGCGACGACCGCCGGTTCCTTCCGGGTGGTGGCGACGGCTGCTTGTGGCGCTGGTTCCTTCCCAACAGAATTTTGTGGCGGCTTCGAGGGCCGAGCGATCGGGGGCCTCGAGGTGGCGCCGGTGGTGCGCCTCAACCCTTGAAGACCCTCCCAAATACGAATCTAGGTCTTCGGCCATTCCATGAGCCACTTGACGCAATCTTTAAGGACCATGTGGTCCTCCTCGGCTCCCGGAGGTTGCATGGGGGGGTCGATATCACGAAACTCGGGCACAACCGTAGTCAACCTGACCTTCATCACGGCCTTGCTCATTCTAGTGTGGTGCATATCGCGGCTCAATGGTTGTACGACAGTGCCCTCAGCAACTTCCTTCAACTCACCGTCGGCCCCCACCTTATGCAGGAGTATGCAAGGCATGTCCTGAGTCAACACATGCATGTTGGGCATAATGAGATGACAGTCATCAAAGGCATAGTTATAGAAGATGTCGCGGACTAACTAATTAGTTTACCTTGGTGATGGCGTTGAGCTCGGATAATGTCGAGACAAGGGCGCCGGTGGCCGGCCTATCATTCACTGCCGCCACCGGCAGCGCCTCGGTATCTTTCACGGTAGGGGCGTCGGTGGGACCAAAAGGAGCGGCGGCTGCGCCGCGGTGTTGGGCAGCGGGGTCACCAGGTCCGGCGACACGTTATTGCTGGAGTTGCTGCCGGCGTAGCTGGGCACGTGTATCGGCCCTGTCGACCTGCCGCATTCCAAGCAGCTAACCTGTAACAGCCCAAAGTTCGAAAACCTAAAACCCGAGTAAAATTTCCGCTTTTGTGTTGCATTGCATCATGGCATCCAAATTTGACTTGCTAAAATAACACACAAATGGTTTTGGCACCATTTAAAAACAAATGCCCAACTTGTTCAATTACAAATTCAAATCAATGAGAGAATTCAAACCCGCTTAATCAAATTTCTTTGACATGCTATATTTGTCAAGGAGGTTCCAAGATTTCAAAACAATATTGTGCACTTACTCTTAATTCTCCGAAAGAGCAACCTTTTTGAATTGAGCAAAATGCCCTATTTTAAACCTATGAACCAATGTGGTCCAAAACAATTTATTTGGCAATGCCAATTTTGTGGTGCTTCTACTTGTTGGTAGGAGGCTACTGGATTTTTCTCAGAATTTTATAAAATGTTTTGGTGCCCTAATAAAATTCAGGAAATGCTGCTGTAATTAGAGAATAACTGGGAAGGACCAAACTATGATGAACTCAAAACTTCTAGGGGTTTTTCGAAAAAATGTCATCTCCTTCGTTCTGTAGCGACCGCACCGTCGCGTGCCCGCCGGACCACCTCGTCGCCGTGCCCCGCGCCACTGCACCCAGCGCCCTCCTGCCGCGTCGAGGAGAAGAGGATGTCCCCACCGCTCGTGCTCCCTGTCCCCACTCGCCCCTGCTCCATCTCCTCTCCCCCTCTGCTCCCCGCGAGCTCCGCACCATGGCCGAGGCCGCCGTGCTCGTCGCCGTCGCCTGAAGCTCCCCCGAGCGAATCGAAGCTTACCAACCTCTCCGCCGCGTCGCCAGCTCCTCCTCTGCCAGAGGAATCGACGCGGGAGGCCGAGGATCGACGCCGCGATCATCTCCTTCCTCGCGGCCGTCCGAGCACCACCGCCGCTTCGCCGGCCGATTTCCGCCGACTCCGGTCATCTCCGACCTCGCCGTCTTCGCTAGCGCGTTCGTGGTGAGCGTCCCGTCCTTCGTGACCCCATCTCCCCTCTCCCCTCCCGCGCGAGCGCGTGCTCCACACCACACGCCGCCGTGCGCCACCGTAGTCCCCGTGATGGGCTGCTCTTTCTTTTTTCTCTTCTCAAGTATTTTCCAACCGGAGACTCCGGCCCAACTCCGGGGTCGCTCCGGACTCGATCCAGTGGCTGCCGTCGCTGGCTCAAAATGGCTGGACTGGAAACTCCGGCCCGTGAGCCCCTTTTTGGACCGGAAATTCCGGCCTGGCCAGGAAATTTGCAATGTTTTTCCTTTCACCCTTGTATCCCTAAATGTATAATTTATAAATTGTTGCTAATTAAATCATCAAATGGTCACTTCAAAAAGAAAAGTTAGAAAATTAATAACTTTTATCGGTGTATCCGAAAAATGCGGGTAATACACCAAAATGTTCAGAAAATTTTGATTAAACCTTTAAAATAAATATTATTAATTTTTTATCACATTTGAACTACGGTGCTTCTAGTAATATTAAAATCATAAGTTTGAAAAGAGAAAATTATAAAAGTAATAACTTCTTAACGGGACCTCCGAAAAATGTGTTCTTTATATCCAACTGTTCAGAAAAACATGAATCATCCAGAATCATCATCATCATGCATAATTGCTCACAATTACAATAATGTGCTCTCGTAGTAGTTATAATCACTAAGTTTAAATATGGGGTTTATTCCAAATAATGTAATAAATAAAATGGGGACCCCATTTAACTTGTTGATCATGTTCAATGCTTCTAGGGTGCATTTAAGATGTCATATCATCATTCTTGTATGCATTGCACAATTGCCATGTGTTGATTGTTGTTTTTGCTTTCCGGTGTTGTTTGCTCTCCGGTAGATCACGAGTTCGGAGTTGAGCATCATTACTCCGACGAGCAGTTTGACTCCTCCGCTCAAGAAGGCAAGCGTAATCCCCCCTCTGAGCATATCTTATGCTATTTTCCGCAAATATTTTCTCCACTATAATATTGCATGCGGTTCCAAATGTCAATTTGCTTGGATTAGAGTATCCTATAGTTGCATTAAGATTCCGATGCCAATTACCTGTTTCCCCTCCTATTATCCATAGGATTGTATTGTTGGCCTGAATACTTCACTATGCTATGTTGTTGCTTAGCCATGCTTAGCTAAATGCTTGGCCGTCCGATGGATGGTTCGTGTTGGAAACAGGTGATAAGTAAATGGTTGATGGTGGAGAATTGTGGTAACAGGTAATAAGATGCTAAAAGGTGGGGATGAGAGGCCACTGAGGTTGTGGTGCTTTGTCTCGTTCCCGTCGCCTAGGGCGAGTTCTTTACCTCCCGAACCAAGACTGAGTGTGCAACCATGCGTGAGGCCTATGCAATTGCAGGAACCCTCATAGACTAAATAACTCGAGCGGGGCTAGCCAGGGTCCTCTAGTTCGGGCTTCCATTTGCGCGTGCGTGATGATGGTGGTTGAACTGGATGAGGATTGTGGGGTTAGGAAAATAAGTGGACGTGGGGCGGGTGTTGGAGGCACTGGCTGTCCTGCCGCCACTGATGATCCTGGAAAGTCCTTAACGAGGGAGAAGTCGACACCGCTCCCACCCAGCCGGCTTTCCATGGAAGAGATCTAATTGTACAGGTAATGGGCCGGACGGTACGCGTGGCAAACATTGTACACCCCTGCAGGGTAAATCTTTTCGAAAAGCCGTGTCCACGGTTACGGACGACTTGGGAAAGGACGATAAGATCATAGAATAACTTGAACGGAATGATTAAAAACTGGGTACTAAAGGTACCACTTCAAGATTGTAAGGTGAGCTTCCTCGAGGGTGATTCGGGGAGGTGCCTTGATGAACAGGTACGTGGTTGATGACGGTTGTTGTGAGAAAGGTGATAAAGAAAGAGTCACTTCTTACCCCTTTTGAAAATGCTCTGAATAGTCGATGCCATTGAGTTATGTTTTCATAAATAAAATCAGCTTTATGCAAAACAGCCATAAAACTTTGAAAGCCTCATCGAGCTAAAGCTCTATATATAATCTTGCGAGTTCGTCGAACTCAACGTCGTTTGTTTTGTTTCAGAGGAGGACTTCACCGACCTCGAAGGTGGGTTCTTTGTGGACGTCGACGAGTAGTCTGGGGTTCCCAGGTGGCAGCTTGGGACATCCGGAACAGCTGGCGTGGATGTTTATTGCAGGCCTCTTAGGCCATAATTTGGTTCTTGTTGTTTAGAACAACCTATTTGCTTCCGCTTGTTGCAATGTTGGGTCTGTGACCTCTGGTTGTCATTTGCTATCTTTCTCTATTATAAGAGTTAACTATATGATTTGTGTCGTAGAGTCTGTGATGTGCCAGTTGTTCCACAAGTCTTGATCTCTCTATTATGCTTTGATAGTGTGTCTGGTGGTATCGGATAACCGGGGACACAGTATCACTGTATACAGTCGGGTCGGGGCGCCACAAGTTGGTATCAGAGCAGTACTGCCTGTAGGAAACCCTTCTACTGGTCGACGTTGAGTCTAGTGTTTGTGAAAATATTTTTAACCTAAAAATGAGTTGTGAAAACCATCTTAGGATTCTTTTTACTCCTTATCTGGTTACCCTCTAATCTCGGAGCAATCTTACCTCGATTTGAGTTAAAGTTTTACTTCTCATCTGTTACTTCAAAATGATTAGAAACGGGTTGGGTTCGACCTTTAGTGTTATGTGTCCAGTTGCTCCCGCTGCGCTACAATCCGAAATCAACTCAGATGTTTCTACCGAGTCTAATCAATTGCTCATTTGTCGGGTTTTAACCCAAGGACTTGAACATAAGGTCCCGGATTGTGCCGGATAGTGTGGGTTGAATCACGTGGTTTCTTAGCCATTTGAATCTCACGCTACTGGTACATGATGCTGATCTTCGACCCAAGTCCCATCTTGTTGGTTCCTTGTTCGTTGTTGCACAAAGTATTATCGTCCCTAGTCTGAGTACTTGAGTACGCTAATGCTAATGTCTCAACCCTACCAAGGTGGATACTAACTGCGTCCTTGTCAAATCTACAGAATGGCACAACGTCCTCCGCTCCATCAAATCGAAGCCACCCCAGGACCCACTCGACACCCTTTGATCGGGAGGAATCCCATACATCTAAAGATTTGCCCAAGAAAGCTAGACAAACGCAGGTGTTACACTTGTAAGGAACGGGACATCCGTACCGGAAGTGCCCCCTTAAGTACCCCGAAAAGTGGGGACTACCACAAGGAAAGGCATGTAGTCAGTGCGGAAAGGGTGGACATCAGGCGAGTCAATGCCCCGGCAGTTGCCTGCATTGTTTCAACAAGCATCCACTCGGCAAGTGCCCAACCGCTAGCGCCACTTGCTACCTATGCGAAGGAAATGATAATTTTCCGGCTAATTGTTCATGGAGTTCATAGTAGACGCAGTAAAGGATGCCCAAGAGAAGATTGCTCAGCACGCCACCACGCGCCCCACTACTACAACCTTTGGGTCGAGCGGAAGTGGGTATCGTCCTCCGCTACCTGCTCCACCTGGACTTATCTGCTACACCTGTGGTCAGGCTGGCCACTACTTCAGGGAGTGCCCTCAGAAGGCACTCTCACGGGAACTCCTGCACGCGCCCCTGCCCCGCCAGCTGGCAAGGCTGGACCTATTGTGCGTCGTCGCCTGAACCACGTCTCTGCTGAAAAAGCTGAAGAAGATTCCGACGTCCTTATGGGTGAGCTACGAATCAACAATAATCTTGCTACAGTTTTGTTTGACTCTGCTGCATCTCTCCTTTTTGGGGCATGGTATCACAATTGAGTAATAACCGGTGCATCTTCAACATCTTAGGATTCTCCTGAGCATGTTTCTTACTCTAATCTACTTCCTTACCTTTGTCTGTCTGTTGACGGTAAAGTTCTATCATGCGTTGGTCTGTTCCGATGCAAGTTACTCTTGTGGTTTGTCAAGGCTTTCCACTTCGTCTCCTAGGAGAAACAAACTCTAGTACCTTGTCCACTTCCCGGACCAGGTCAAGGCATTGTAATCTGCAGAATGAGGGAATTGTCTAGCTTTTGTTCTGCTCCACCTTAGAGTGTCACACTCTTTTATATCAAGGGTCGTGCTGAGTATCATGATCCTCTTGATGAAGTGATGCTCTTACTCCTCGTTACTCTCCGTGTTCCGAGTGACTTGTTACTCGAGAAGGATAAGTCGTGAGCAATGATGTGGCGAACGGATATTCTTAGCAGTCCTTACTGTGCGGAAATCCAGGGTATCCATTGCCCTCCTTAGCATGATTGGTTGGCCAATCCATAAGCTGAGTTTGACAGTGCTACCAAGTCAGTTGGCTCTGATGCACTCTCTCGGTCAAAGAGCTAGGTTCGTGCCGAAGCTCCCAAAACCACCTCGTTGTGCCTTGAAAGGCATGATCCTATCTTGAACTCAAGATCCACCGGTATGTCGTGATATCCTATATGTGGATCGTGATATTCTGGAGGTCTTTTCCAGAAGTAACGCCAGGTTGTCACCTGATCGTGATGTTGAGCTTATAAGTAAGCTGGTTCTCTGAACAACCCCTTCCTCCAAAAAATCGTGCTGGATGTTCTGAATTATTCGGTTGAGCTTAAACAACTTGGAAGAGTTGAAGGACAAGAGCTCTATCCCGATATAGTTCTTCTCAATGGGATGCCTAGTTTTAAATGTCGAAGGAAGGTGGTATCTCCTTTGTGGATATGCTATCCTACAACTCTTTTGATTTGAATTGGGCTATCGTCAAACCAAACTCAGACCGACCTACCTGGATGTGTTAGTCTGACCAATACTAATGCCTCGTTCTGGTGAAATATGAGTCTACCGTCTTGGAGTATCTGGATAAGTTTGTGGTTGAGCCCATCAACTCCCTTCTTATCTTCTCCATGTTTGAGGAGATTCATATTGGATATTGGGCGTTAGCATTGGAAACTTATTAGCACTAACTTTGTGTCGTCACAAGGTGTGTGTTCTGGAAGTTAGAAGTGATTTCCTCTGGTTCACGTGCAATTGCTGAAAGATGTCGCCGTGGATCTGAGTGAATTGTCTGGTTCCTCGAAATCATCTCAACTCGATCGTGCATGTGTAGAATATTCTCGGAATGGTATGTTGTTACCTCCATCCCTTGAGAATTTCATCTATGCATCCAAGCCGCTGAGTGAATTGTTCCAGAGAGAGAGGAAGTTCGAGAACTTCTTTTTGTCTTAGTTGGTGTTTCCCCAGCAGAGACTAAATGGTGTATTGTCGTGAGTAATTCAAGTAGGTGCTGATGCCCTCTGACAAGTGCTAATACACGAGTTCCGCCATCTCGTTCCTCCTTTGGAGTTTGACATTGTAGTCCAACTCTTGGGGTCCTAGCAATTGTAATCCGTTGGTATGCATTGCAAAGCTTCCTATTCCTACCGATGCTGAGTCTGAAGTATCTCTACACTTCCCAGATTTGATTCTCAATCAGAACGATAGTTGGTGATCCTCAAGAAGTTTGTCCGATGTCTGGAAAATCACGAAGTGTCCCCGATACTAACGTTTGCGGAGTTTCTAAAGTTCTCTCGGTCTAGCTTTCCAATCCTTCTCCAGTGATCTGGAATGCTCCTCCGCGAGGAAGGTTCTACTCAAGCCGACTAGTGCAAGTTACCTCTTCATCGGTTGGAATTTTGTTTAACATTCCTATTCAGAAATTCAAGGCCTTGTGCAAAGTTCATATTCTGAATCTTTCGGAAACAGTTGTCTGCCAACTGGAAACTCCTTATCAATCTCACGTCAAACGCATGTGTCTCCTAACTGTCAAATCAAGGGATGCTTGAAGTCTCTTTCTAAGTTCTACTAGGAGGTACTCCGTTGTGGTATATTCACCAAGATCCATCTTCCCGGTGAGGTTCCCTTCTTCTCCTATGGGGTACGTTGATAGTGACCTCGAGGTGAAGCCGATGAAGATTTTCAGGATGCGCTGAATCATTCTACATCGAGAAGACCGTGGAAGACCGTCGTAACCTTTCCCTCTTTCCTACTCTAAGAATCTCGGGACGAGATTCCTGTAAGGAGGGTAGAGTTGTAACAGCCCAAAGTTTGAAAACCTAAAACCCGAGTAAAATTTCCGCTTTTGTGTTGCATTGCATCATGGCATCCAAATTTGACTTGCTAAAATAACACACAAATGGTTTTGGCACCATTTAAAAACAAATGCCCAACTTGTTCAATTACAAATTCAAATCAATGAGAGAATTCAAACCCGCTTAATCAAATTTCTTTGACATGCTATATTTGTCAAGGAGGTTCCAAGATTTCAAAACAATATTGTGCACTTGCTCTTAATTCTCCAAAAGAGCAACCTTTTTAAATTGAGCAAAATGCCCTATTTTAAACCTATGAACCAATGTGGTCCAAAACAATTTATTTGGCAATGCCAATTTTTGTGGTGCTTCTACTTGTTGGTAGGAGGCTACTGGATTTTTCTCAGAATTTTATAAAATGTTTTGGTGCCCTAATAAAATTCAGGAAATGCTGCTGTAATTATAGAATAACTGGGAAGGACCAAACTGTGATGAACTCAAAACTTCTAGGGGGTTTTTCGTAAAAATGTCATCTCCTTCGTTCTGTAGCGACCGCACCGTCGCGTGCCCGCCGGACCACCTCGTCGCCGTGCCCCGCGCCACTGCACCCAGCGCCCTCCTGCCGCGTCGAGGACAAGAGGAGGTCCCCCCCGCTCGTGCTCCCCGTCCCCACTCACCCCTGCTCCATCTCCTCTCCCCCTCTGCTCCCCGCGAGCTCCGCACCATGGCCGAGGCCGCCGTGCTCGTCGCCGTCGCCTGAAGCTCCCCCGAGCGAATCGAAGCTTACCAACCTCTCCGCCGCGTCGCCAGCTCCTCCTCTGCCAGAGGAATCGACGCGGGAGGCCGAGGATCGACGCCGCGATCATCTCCTTCCCCGCGGCCGTCCGAGCACCACCGCCGCTTCGCCGGCCGATTTCCGCCGACTCCGGTCATCTCCGACCTCGCCGTCTTCGCTAGCGCGTTCGTGGTGAGCGTCCCGTCCTTCGTGACCCCATCTCCCCTCTCCCCTCCCGCGCGAGCGCGTGCTCCACACCACACGCCGCCGTGCGCCACCGTAGTCCCCGTGATGGGCTGCTCTTTCTTTTTTCTCTTCTCGAGTATTTTCCAACCGGAAACTCCAGCCCAACTCCGGGGTCGCTCCGGACTCGATCCAGTGGCTGCCGTCGCTGGCTCAAAATGGCTGGACCGGAAACTCCGGCCCGTGAGCCCCTTTTTGGACCGGAAATTCCGGCCTGGCCAGGAAATTTGCAATGTTTTTCCTTTCACCCTTGTATCCCCAAATTTATAATTATATATTGTTGCTAATTAAATCATCAAATGGTCACTTCAAAAAGAAAAGTTAGAAAATTAATAACTTTTATCGGTGTATCCGAAAAATGCGGGTAATACACCAAAATGTTCAGAAAATTTTGATTAAACCTTTAAAATAAATATTATGCATTTTTTTATCACATTTGAACTACGGTGCTTCTAGTAATATTAAAATCATAAGTTTGAAAAGAGAAAATTCTAAAAGTAATAACTTCTTAACGGGACCTCCGAAAAATGTGTTCTTTATATCCAACTGTTCAGAAAAAACATGAATCATCCAGAATCATCATCATCATGCATAATTGCTCACAATTACAATAATGTGCTCTCGTAGTAGTTATAATCACTAAGTTTAAATATGGGGTTTATTCCAAATAATGTAATAAATAAAATGGGGACCCCATTTAACTTGTTGATCATGTTCAATGCTTCTAGGGTGCATTTAAGATGTCATATCATCATTCTTGTACGCATTGCACAATTGCCATGTGTTGATTGTTGTTTTTGCTTTCCGGTGTTGTTTGCTCTCCGGTAGATCACGAGTTCGGAGTTGAGCATCATTACTCCGACGAGCAGTTTGACTCCTCCGCTCAACAAGGCAAGCGTAATCCCCTCTCTGAGCATATCTTATCCTATTTTCCGCAAATATTTTCTCCACTATAATATTGCATGCGGTTCCAAATGTCAATTTGCTTGGATTAGAGTATCCTATAGTTGCATTAAGATTCCGATGCCAATTACCTGTTTCCCCTCCTATTATCCATAGGATTGTATTGTTGGCCTGAATACTTCACTATGCTATGTTGTTGCTTAGCCATGCTTAGCTAAATGCTTGGCCGTCCGATGGATGGTTCGTGTTGGAAACAGGTGATAAGGTAAATGGTTGATGGTGGAGAATTGTGGTAACAGGTAATAAGATGCTAAAAGGTGGGGATGAGAGGCCACTGAAGTTGTGGTGCTTTGTCTCGTTCCCGTCGCCTAGGTGCGAGTTCTTTACCTCCCGAACCAAGACTGAGCGTGCAACCATGCGTGAGGCCTATGCAATTGCAGGAACCCTCATAGACTAAATAACTCGAGCGGGGCTAGCCAGGGTCCTCTAGTTCGGGCTTCCATTTGCGCGTGCGTGATGATGGTGGTTGAACTGGGATGAGGATTGTGGGGTTAGGAAAATAAGTGGCCGTGGGGCGGGTGTTGGAGGCACTGGCTGTCCTGCCGCCACTGATGATCCTGGAAAGTCCTTAACGAGGGAGAAGTCGACACCGCTCCCGCCCAGCCGGCTTTCCATGGAAGAGAGCTAATTGTACAGGTAATGGGCCGGACGGTACGCGTGGCAAACATTATATACCCCTGCAGGGTAAATCTTTTCGAAAAGCCGTGTCCACGGTTACGGACGACTTGGGAAAGGACGATAAGATCATAGAATAACTTGAACGGAATGATTAAAAACTGGGTACTAAAGGTACCACTTCAAGATTGTAAGGTGAGCTTCCTCGAGGGTGATTCGGGGAGGTGCCTTGATGAACAGGTACTGTGGTTGATGACGGTTGTTGTGAGAAAGGTGATAAAAGAAAGAGTCACTTCTTACCCCTTTTGAAAATGCTCTGAATAGTCGATGCCATTGAGTTATGTTTTTCATAAATAAAATCAGCTTTATGCAAAACAGCCATATAACTTTGAAAGCCTCATCGTGCTAAAGCTCTATATATAATCTTGTGAGTTCGTCGAACTCAACGTCGTTTGTTTTGTTTCAGAGGAGGACTTCACCGACCTCGAAGGTGGGTTCTTTGTGGACGTCGACGAGTAGTCTGGGGTTCCCAGGTGGCAGCTTGGGACATCCTGGAACAGCTGGCGTTGGATGTTTATTTGCAGGCCTCTTAGGCCATAATTTGGTTCTTGTTGTTTAGAACAACCTATTTTGCTTCCGCTTGTTGCAATGTTGGGTCTGTGACCTCTGGTTGTCATTTGCTATCTTTCTCTATTATAAGAGTTGAACTATATGATTTGTGTCGTAGAGTCTGTGATGTGCCAGTTGTTCCACAAGTCTTGATCTCTCTATTATGCTTTGATAGTGTGTCTGGTGGTATCGGATAACCGGGGACACAGTATCACTGTATAACAGTCGGGTCGGGGCGCCACATAACCCCTCCATCAACCCAGGGGGTAAGATCTCCCGGAGCTTCTCCTCCACTAACTTGTCCACCGTGTTGGAGTCCACTTTTTCCTGCTCTAGTGACTCCACCTTCTTCCTTAGCTCCACAACCTCGGCTTTATCCCTAGTCGGCTTCCTCCTCTCCTTTCTCGTCTCGCTGTTCGTGCTGTAGTACTGGAGGAACTTCATGCTCGTGCCAAAGCCGGACACACGGCCAGCTGACGTCGGCGGCGCCGACTTGTCCCTTTTCTTGTAAACGTTTGTCGCCCTGTTGAAAGTCATGTCCCACGGCTTCGTCGACCCCTGGGACGACGGGCCGGCCTCAGTGTCAGCCTTCAACTCGGCCTCCTACAGACAAAGGAAATTAAGGTGAACCCATGTAGAAATATGGCTTCGTTATCTAATTAGATCAACGCAATGGACTTTGAGATATCGGCGGTAATTAAATTCCTTACCAGCACTTTCTCGAATTCCCTCACATCGTCATCGTCGGTAACGAATTCCCCAGTCGCCTTGTTCAGATAGTAGCGGGACCGGACAAAGTTCCTAACCTGCTCGTCCGTGATTTTATGCCATGGGTTTTCTTTTCCCAGACGTGCAATCTCGGCATCCTCCTTCTCCCAAATGGGTTGTTTTCCTCGGTAACCGCCGCTTCCCAAACGGTGGTTACCTATGTTCAGGTCCCGCATTTCCTTCCCCCACTGGGTCCATTTTTTAGCCTCCTCGGACTTTAAGGACAATTTGAATGCCTCGAACTCTTCTTCGTCGAGCATCGGCTCTTTGACCTTTATCTTCTCCCAGCTGTCACCCTTATCTATATTCTTCTTCACCCGGGATTTCCAGCTGCTCAAGGCGATGCTCATCTTCATGATGGCTAAACTATCCACCTTTTTGTTGAGCGGCTGCGGGAACGTGTATCGTTGGTGAAGCTTCTTGAGGAGGTTTTCGACCAAAGGCTCATTGGCCTTGCTTCTGAGGTCCTTCGTGTTGATCGACACGCTTTCCCGGAGGATGCACCCTAGTTGCATGCCGTACCCTTTGGCAAGCTCCGGCGGCGCCACTGGTAGACCACTTGCCATGACCTCAGTGAACACGTCTGTGATGTTGGCGAGGGCTTGCGGTGTCCGATCCCTCCTTTGCTTCTTCTGCTTGTGAGCGGTCGGGTTGCTGCCACCACCACCACCTGTGTGGTCGCCACCATCGGTGGTGGTGGTGTCATCCTCATGGCCGCCACTAGCAGCTCCATCGGTGGTTTCGGCGTCGTTGTCCCGACCCTCTTGCTCATCGTCGGCACGTTCACCACCACTAGCAGCTTCGGCGGCCTCCACCTCCTCCAACTCCTGGGACATCTCCCAGAACGTCTTGTTGGCATCTCTAGCTTCTTGTTCGACGCTCATGTGCTTAGAAGGGCCGGGCGCCGTGTTGGCCGACATGTTTGCACTGCATTAAAAAGAGACAAAAAGTTAGTACAACAAATATAAGAAAAAAACCACTTAATTAAGTACTAAGATACCCCGGCCCATGCATTAGTCGCAATACCCCATATGTCCTATTTTTAGCAAAGCCATGCTAAAATTCACGAAAAATTTCGGCATGACCTTTGCTAAAAAAGGGACATATGGAGTACCTGAATTTGCCAGAACGGAAGTTAATCGACGTTCCGGCAATCTCAAGGGCCTCTCGGGGTACCTGCAAACATTTCACAAAAATATCCACATCTCCGGCCGGCATCTCCGGCCAGCATCTCCACGACACGATGGTCGGAGCACAAACAACCACGACACGATGGTCGTGGTAGCACAGAACACATGCTCCAAAGTACCAACTTTGGAGCATTTCGAAAGCATGAAGTCGCCACATCCACATCTCACCTGAAAGAACGCGAAGCTTCTTCTAAATTTCCTGCATACGACAAAATAATGCATTAGTTAATTAAAAATGCCAATGCAAAACTATGGATACTATTTACAACTAAAATTTTTATTACTAAAAGCCAATTCCAACTAAAAATGCATCTTCAAGACAGCTAAAAATTGCTCCCAGATATCACAGTAGCAAAATTCATTGATTCTCATGGCAAAGTTTCTCACAGAACATAGCATCGACGGAAGACACAACAGATCAAGCATAGTGTGCAGCATACCAATGAGACATTTTTAGTGGTAAGTACATAGGTATATAAAATTTTCAAGAACAAACTTGATAAAGAGTTCTCCGAAGAACCATAGATCGTCCAACATGCAGTCTTTATTTATTTATTTTTTGACGGAAACATGCAGTCTTTATTGAATTTGAGAAAATTCACAGATGTTTCTGCACTTCCCAGCTGACACATCAACTCTAGTAATGTAAACTTTGGAATTAGGTGCTTTAACTTATGAATAGATGGTTGTCTAGCTAGATGGTTGTCTTAGGTGCTTTAACTTATGAATTAATAAATTTGCTGGGACTCTAGTAATGTAAACTTTGCAAAGCAGAATAGATGGCAACATCTTTGCTTTGCTTGGCAAGAACTGGTATCTAGCTAGATGCAAGCAGCAGCAGCCAAGCAAAGCAAAGCGACAGCGTCACAAGTAATCTGCTGGAGGCAACAACACAGAACAACTTTGTTATTCGTGGATTTGGTAGACAGCACAAATAAAATATTTCGGTGACATAGAAAATCAACAACTTTTTGAAAGAAAAAATGTGCAGATTGCAGTCGCGGGCATGATCAAAATGTGCAGAAAATCAACAACTTTTTGAAAGAAAAAATATTACGGTATCATGATCAAATTTCTCGCGGGCATTCTGTCGAACAGGTGACGTACGGCTCGAGTTGTACCTGGACAGTTGCTGTCGTTGAGGGCTCCGGAGAGGAAGAAGGACAGGTCGAGCAGCGCGCTGTGAAGGATCGAGGGAGAGAGTGCAGGCACGGGGAAGGGAGCGGCGCCAGAGGCTGGCAGGGTCACGACCGATGGTGACGAGGTCGGGGTCGCGGCGAGGAGCACGCGCGGGGCGGGGCGGGTCAAGCATGGGCGCGTGGTGGGCGGCGCCGGTGCGGGTGGCGGTGGAGGTGCTCCTGGCCATCGGTGGCGGGGCGGGTCGAGCGCGGCGGGGTGGCGGACGCGGTGGCGAGTTGGGACGGCGAGCAGCGGTGATGGTTGCCGAGGATTTGGGAGTTGGGGATTTTTGGGGAGAGAGAGGCGGGCGCGGGGAGGGCCCACATGTAAGTGGCAGCAAAACAATTCTGTGGCGCACGGTTGGAGGGATGCGCCACAGAATTATGATATTCCGTGGCGCATCCCTCCAACCGTGCGCCACAGAATTCTGTTATTCTGTGGCGCACGGCTGGAAGGATGCGCCACAGAATTCAGTTAAAAAATATTTTTTTGTTAAATTTAAAGAAAGAACACACACATTTGTTATTCTTCAAAAAAAAATTAGTTATTTTTAAAGAAAGAACAGACACACATTTTAAAGAAAAGACTATACACACATTTTTAGTAGACCATTATTTTATTCATGATATACATATATATGCTTAATTGTCTCACACACACAAAAATTAATACACAAAAAAAGTCTTCGTCTCGGCCGGTTCCGAGCTAGCTTCTCTTCTTTCCCTTCTTCGCGGTTGAATACTTTAGGCCGGGCACCTTGAGATTTCTTCGCGTGAACGGACAACCTTTAGTAGGTAGGGAGGTCTTCCTTCTTTGTACTAGTAGTCGGCATGTCGAAGTACTTGTCGAATTCCTCCTCGATCTTCGGATCGCCGTTCTTGTCCAAGTCTTCCTCGTTGGCGTCTCCTTCCATTCCGATGATGCTCCTCTTGCCCCTCCTCACGACAACACGGCTAGGCTTTGACGGGTCGGTAATGAAGAAGCATTGCTCAACTTGGCTAGCGAGTACCCATGGCTCATTTTTCGCGGAGGCGTTCTTCGATTTGGCATCGGTATTACCATGGTGGTGAAATACCGGCCTTCTTTGACGACGTCCTTGGCCCATCTCACACGGAACATTGGCACCGACTCTCCACAGTAGTTGAGCTCCCATATCTCCTCGATCCTTCCGAAGAATCTTTCCTTGACAGTAGCCTCGTCATCGCCGTAGGATAGCATAGTTACTCCTGAGTTTTGATATTCGCTATTCCTGTCCTTTTCCTCGGTGCAGAATCTGAAACCGCTGATGTCGTACGACTGATAGGTCCTTACGTTGTGCCCGGGGCCCTGTGATAAGGAGAATATGAGTTTTTCATCTTCCGTAGATGGCGTTATGCTCTCTGCTTGAACCAGTTGCCTTTTCTTGAACCAACGCGTGAAGCTGGAGTTGTGCTCTCTGGTTACGTCTCCCTTCTTCCTCGGCCGGCCCAGGTCGATGTAATTCTGCTCGATTAAGCTTTTGTGCTCTTCCACCCAAGGTTCGACCAATTGTAAGTGTTGTAGCGCGACCCGGTGAGCCCTGTCGAAGTCGTCTTTTCGACCATGAATGCCGACAAAGAGTGAGCGGTAGCCCTCGCGGTGACCAAATCCCTCGAGCCTGCCGAGGTGCTTCCTGGTGGGCAGACCAACATCCTGGTTCTCGGTGCTTAGATAATTCTGGCAGAAGGAGATGCACTCGTAGGTTAGAAAGCCCTTGGCCATGCTTGCGTCTGGACGGGCCCTGTTGCGAACGTATCCTTTCATGACACCGTTCTGCCTTTCGAACGGCATCATGTAGTGCAGGAACGTCGGCCCGAGCTGCCTGATGTCATCAACGACATGGAGAAGGAGATGCACGCAGATATCAAAGAATGCGGGCGGGAAGTAAATCTCGAGCTCGCATAGTATCACCACGATCTCTTCCTGTAGCCTGTCGAGCTGCCTCACGCCGATCGACTTCCTGTTGATGACGTCGAAAAAGTTGCAAAGGCCAAGCAGCGTATCACGGACGTGCTCGTCCATTATCCCTCGGATCGCAACGGGAAGTATCTGCGTCATCAGCACGTGACAATCGTGAGACTTCATCCCGCTGAACCTCTTCTTCGTTGCGTCCAGATATCTGCTTATCTTCCCCGCGTAACCGTGAGGAAATTTGACTCCTAGGAGGCACCTGTAAAACTGCTCGAGCTCCTCCGGACTCATAGTGAAGCAGGCAGCGGGAAGCACCACCGCGTTCTTCTTTACCCTTTTGCGGCGACCTTGAGTCCCTTCCGTCTGATCATCATCATCATCGTCGTCATCACTATCGGGGCCTGAAGATCTTTCCTGATGCCAAGCCATTTCAGATCGTATCTTGCTCTCGTCCCATCCTTGGTCTTTTCCGACATGTTGGAAAGAGTGCCAAGCAGACTCTCGGTAACATTCTTCGTAATGTGCATTACATCGAGGCTATGGGGCGTGTGAGGACCTTCCAGTACTCCAAGTCGTGGAAAACAGACCTCGCTTTCCATACACCCAGCAGCGGATCTACCCTCGGTCGCTTCTTTCCCGGCGCAGGGCACTCCTCCAATTTTTCAAAAGCTCGTCGATTTCTGTGCCGCTCCTCGGGCGCGGGGCTCTTTCGAGCTCGTCTTTACCATTGAACAGGTCACCGCGTTTCCTCCACGGGTGATCCATGCGAAGCCACCTTCGAGCCCCTGGGAACACGGTTTTCGAAGACCCGAGATCCCTTGGTAGCTGGAGATGCGGGGTCTCATCCATGCACCTGACACATGCGCAGAATCCGTGGCCTACCTGGGCCGATACATATGAGCAACCAGGATAGTCCTGCACCGTCGTGAGCAACGCGGCTCTCATGTCGAAATAATCTCCAGTGTAGGCATCCCACGTACGGGCTGGCGTCTCCCACAACGTGGCTAACTCCTCTTTCAACAGCGCGAGATACAGATGTATGTCGATACCTGGTTGTTTCGGCCCCTGAATGAGAATACTCATGTGTATGTACCTTTGCTTCGTGCACAGCCACGGGGGAAGGTTGTAAGGCCATACAAACACGGGCCAGGTGCTATGCGTGCTACTCTGGTTGCCGAACGGATTGAGTCCATCGGTGCTCATACCCAGCCTGACGTTCCTTGCGTCGCCCCGAAATTTTCGAAGGCGATGTCCAATGCTTCCCACTGGCTAGCGTCTGAAGGGTGTGTCAGGATCCTGCCCTTCTCCGGATCTTCTTCGGGCTTCTCCCTTTCCGCGTGCCATTGCATGAGCTTTGCTTCCTTAGGGTCCACGAAGTACCGCTGCAGACGGGGAGTGATAGGAAAGTACCATACCACTTTTCGAGGAACTTTCTTGTTCCCAGTACTCTTGTACCGTCTTGGCCGCACACCGGACATGTGGTTCTGTCCTTGTACTCGCCCCGATAAATTGCGCAATCATTGATGCAGGCGTGGTATTTAACGTGCGGTAGGTCAGAGGGCACACGACTTTCTTGGCCTCCTCGATACTAGTTGGCAATGTGTTCCCCTCGGGAAGACGATCGTGCATGAATTGCATGTTCTTGTTGAAGCTCACGTCGGTCCATTTGTTTTCGACTTCATCTCCAGAGCATCAAGCGTTACTTGCAAGCGCGTATCCTGTGGCCGGCACCCAGGATACAACGGAGTCTTCCCGTCTATCTCCATTTGCGCCAGCTTGGCTTTCTCTCTGGCTGCAGCTCTGGCGTTGCTCGTCTCCTTGAGTAGCAGTTCTTGAACATGAGCGTCCTGCAAGGCCTCAATTAGCGGGTCTGCGTGTTCGCGCCACCACCACCATCTACTCCTTCATCATGACTTCCCGCCGCATCTCCTTCGTCATGATGATCTTGTCCGCCGACATCTCCTTCGTCATGATGATCTTGTCCGCCGACATCTCCTTCGTCATGATAACCATGTCCGGGAGACTCTTCGTCTTCTCGCCCGCCCTCGTCTTCATGCGCACCATTTGCTGTCGGCGCCTGGTTGAAGCCTAGCATGAAACCGCGCCTGAGCAGGTGATCCTCCAATTGTCCGGAATCAGGGTCGATCCAGCTCACGAGTTTGCATTTTCGACACGGACATCTTATCTGGCGCCTGTTGCACCGAATCATGTCCGCCTTCGCTTCTTCCTTGTATCTACTGATTCGACCGGAGCTCATCATGACGACCATGGTTGCCTACGTACGCGGTATAGGAGAAACGAGAGTATGTTAATTAGAACCGTAACATGCACACACACAGACACCACACACACATGCATGGTGATGGTCCCGAAGAGCAAGGCTTTGATACCTGCAAAAGTAAACGGGATTAGGTTGAGACTCCAAGTGTAGAGTGTATAGTAAGTGAAAGACAGTTTTCCCCCACGAGGGGTGACTCGAGGGTTTAATATCGAACTCTCGGGGAATCTGAAGTGGTAGATTTATCTTGTTATCCTTCTTTTGGTTATCTACAAAACAAGGTTAGATGTTTTGGTACTCAACCTCACCTGTGGTTGTCAAGCACAAGGTGTAAGAATGATATCAGGATAGTTATGCAATGCAAACAAGAAATAAATATGCAATGATGGTGGATGCAATGATAAATGATATTTTTGGGTTTTTGATGATGTATGCAAGATGAAAAGTATTTTTGTATTTTCGGATTTAATGATGGCTAAAAATAGAAAAGTGGTATATGGTGTTGGAAATGTGTTTCTTATGATAAAAAATGGACTGGGGTTCATGGTTTCAAAAATACACTCTCTCTTTATAAAGTGGTAGACAATGGAACACACACAGTTAACATATGAGATTGCAACACAGGGTTTGATAACAAGTTACTTAGATATATGGGCATCACATCCAAACATAGAGATCTTTGGTTATTAACCTCTCTTATACTCCACCAAGATGCGAACTAAATCATAACACCTCAGTAATTAAGATAACTCAGAGTATAGCATTAAGTATCATGACATGAAGTGAAAATAAGAACATGCTAGATCTAGTCATGGAGTAGTGGCAATGGTCACGCCCACATCCCGGTAGCATGGTATTTTAGTTTATCCCTAATGAGGTAACAAAGTAAGGTAAAGATACCAAAGTGGATCGCAGAACTTTCTCTCACGTTCACTGCACTAGCCACCCCCCATTACTCCAACTAATGCACACGTTCCCCCACACACGCTCTCATAAACATGCTTGATCAAAACAAGTAGACAAGAACGGGGTACATAATATGCATCTATACTCATAACTGAAACAAACATTGCAATCTCAAACATATATTAACTCATAAAGATCCACCACAAAGGTATTACAACGGTGACCGTAATCATGTTCAGCAGCTCATACGGTGCTAATTAGTGAAGCTCAAGAGAGGAGAGATACATAAGTTACTTCCACAAACCCATAGTCCAGAGGTGGACTACTCCCCTCTTCATCATGGAGACGGTGGAGAAGTTGATGAAGAAGATGGAGACCACGCCGCAGCGCCCCGCCGGAGTTTTCCCCCTCCAATCTGCAGCTCCTGATCTCCGTTTCGGTGTTTCTGTGTTTGTGCGGCGCTCCTTCCAGAGAACGTCGGGGGACCTTTTTTTTAGGCGTTTTTAGGTCAAGACTATGTCGGTGGAGCGAAGATCGACGGCAACGGAGCCACGAGGGCCAAACGGGTGGGCCCCACGCGGCCACAGTACCTGGCCGCGTGGGCCACCCCCGTTTGGGCCTCGGGCCTCCGCTTGTTCGCTTCCTTCGCCCACAGGTCTTCTTACTTCCAAATATTGACGCCCGTAAATTTCCAGTGATTTCGTTGACGTTTGGGGTCCCTGAAACATTAAAATAAGAAAACGGGTTTTCTGCCTGTGCAGGGTTAATTCCATAAAAAATAAGAAATAAATGAATATTCCCAAAAATCATTATAAAACATTGATAACCCCTTATATGATGCAAATATGATTGGAATATAAGCAATTAAAGTGCAAAGTTCATGTATGCATTTTACATGCATCAACATCCCCAAGCTTAATCCATGCTCGTCCTCGAGTATGAAGATATAAACTAACATGGACTTTGCAATTTAATACTTAACAATGGATATCAAAGATGATTACTATTGCTACATAGTCAAAATTCATTCTTCAAAGGAGTAGCAATATGCAAATAGTTTATAAGTGATATCAAGTATTCAAGACAATGATGTTCATTGATAGTTCACAAAGTGTAACATGGTGGCAAGTAATATGGAACACATGTATGCATAATGATAAGTAGAACATCTACAATGGTCATAGAGTGTAGATGAAAATCTGAAATATGATAGGTGTACACTTTGGAAAGATGTATAATGTGAGTAGAGGTAAAGCATGCATAAGTTTCATCATCCAACTTCCAAACTCTTCTACTTAAGTTAATGATTGCAATAAGGTATTCATTGGTGTCAAGCTCTCATTGCCCCTATCATAGCATCTTGAATGATTAAGGTTAAAGTGAAAGCAAATATGAGTTAGTGTGCTTGATAAAGAATGGGTTGAATGTCTCATGCCCCTTGAATACAAGTACTTACACCATGGTTAACTCAACTTGGGAAACAAAGCAAGTTCAATTAAATATCATTGTAAGCATAATAGTATCATCAAGAGCGTCAACTGGGGTACCTCTTGTCCAAGATATGGAACAAGCCCATATCAAAATCAAGACAAACAAACAAAATGAACAATCTCAACACCCTTTTTATTTACCATTCGAAATATTTTTATTGCAAGGTGTATCACAGAAGGTTCTCCATAGTATGTAAGAAATTTCACCATGAATGATGCATGTCTTGATTAGCGGCCCAGGCGTCTCTTAACCATTTACACAAACTCATTTAAACTCACTTATTTCCACATTTATTTCAACATGATAAGCATCCATAGACACAAAAGCACATGATATCAACTAAATGAGATGAAGAGCGTGTTGAAAGCTTGCCATGTGACAGCACATATGGGCTAACTTCCAACCCAAAACATTCATCAAGCCACAAACATCATAATCTTAATCACAATGGGTCAAGTTTTATTATGCAAATAAAAGAACATTGTGCATCAAGTTCGTAGAGCTATATACAAAACATATAACCAATTTTTTTCCATTGCAATCAATAACATAAACATTTTCATTCAGAGGTAAGATAACACAAACAACATGTTAAACATACTCGGAATAGCATAAAGCCAATAGGTAGATATGGTGGACTCACTGGAATAACTTTGGTTGAAGGTGTTGGAAACAAGTTTTTGCTTGTTGGAGTTTTTGGGCTAGCAAAAGGGAGAAAGTTGACCATCTAGATGCATGCATGAGTGTCCATAGAACTAACTAATCCATGTTAAACCAAGTAAATAACAATCAGCACCAAAACATGAATAAGTGATAGCTCTACAAAAAGAATTTGCAAACTATTACTCATAAACAAGCTCATGAATCATGCAACTATATGTATCATTAAAAATCAAGTCAAACATCCCTTTTCCCAATCTTATAAAAGCATCCAACATATTTCAACCCATATTTCCAGTAGCTCTCTCATATATAATTGATAGTGTGGTGGTCTCTCAAGACTCAAACAAAAACAAAAAACGACGCTCCAAGTTTATGCGATAAAGTGTTTCGATCGAAAAAACAGAAGTTGGACGTGTGCAAACCGAGAGTGTGTAGGTCCAGCGGGGTTGTCTTCACATCCCCAAGCTTATGGTCTTCACCATCCTTGGATAGCTCTTGGTGCATCTCCTCCAATCCCTGTGAAAAAACTTCAAAACACCGTTTCTCCCATCTCTTTTCTGTGGGGTGCATTAATAGTGATAAACAAATAGGTTCCTTGCTGCATATAATCCTTGAACAAAAATTCATATGACATGTCCAGAAAGTATAATGTTGTATGCCTACTCATAAACTCAATTGGATCAAAAAGAAAAATTTCAACTTAAAAGCTCAAAGCATGCATCAAACAAAATGGGACAGAATCTGTCCAGAAAAACAGCAGCAGCAAAACGTATTTTTCTACCCTACCAAACTTTCTCGAAAAATTCCGAAAAAATTCATGCATACAGAGGATGAAAAGTTGCAACTACAGTTCAAATATGAGCTCATTCGGAGTTACAGAATAAGAATTAAAAATCATACCGTGCACTGACTGTGCAGGAATAAAATCTCCGAACGCTATAAGCAACTTTTTCAAACCAAAAAGGGTAAAAACTTGGCACTTTATTGAAAACTCCAGAACCTAAACTAGACACAAGTCTCTTGTTACAGCAAGAGGACACAAAGAAAAATCACACAAAAATAACCGGGTTGCCTCCCGCAAAGCGCTTTCTTTATAGCCATATAGCTAGGCTTCTTACTTGTTGTTTTTATTGTGGACGAAGCTCATGAGGGAGCTTGAACTTTGGTGGTTCCCTCTTCCTTGGAAAGTGTTCCATGCACTTCTTGTGTGGAAACTGAAACTTTACATTCCCTTCCTTTGAATCAATGATAGCACCTGTGGTACGAAGAAAAGGTCTTCCAAGAATAATAGGACTAGAGGTTTTACTCCCCATGTCCATGATTAGAAAATCCACAGGCACAAAAGTCATATGTAACTCTACCATAACATCACTTACTTTTCCCAAAGCATGTTTAATAGAGTCATCAGCAAGTGCTAGTTCAATAGAGCATTTTTCAAGATTTTTCAATTCAAGCACTTCATATAGTTCTTTAGATAAAACAGAGACACTAGATCCTAGATCAAGTATGGCATGGTGTGTGTCTCTTTTCCAATAGTTACTAGTACCTTAGGTATCCACATATCCCCAAGCTTAGGTGGTATCAAGATTTGTTGTGAGATGAATGCGATGATGCACACCCTTGTATAAATCTCTCAGCTACGATTCCCCGGCAAACGCGCCAGAAAACGTCTTGATGGTCCCGAGAGCAAGGCTGTTGCTTGATACCTGCAAAAGTAACGGGATTAGGTTGAGACTCCATGTGCAGAGTGTTAGTAAGTGGAAGACAGTTTTCCCCACGAGGGGTGACTCGAGGGTTTATATATCGAACTCTCGGGGAATCTGAAGTGGTAGATTTATCTTCTTATCCTTCTTTTGGTTACCTACAAAACAAGGTTAGATGTTTTGGTCCTCAACCTCACCTGTGGTTGTCAAGCACAAGGTGTAAGAATGATATCAGGATAGTTATGCAATGCAAACAAGAAATAAATATGCAATGATGGTGGATGCAATGATAAATGATATTTTTGGGTTTTTGAATGATGTATGCAAGATGAAAAGTATTTTTGTATTTTCGGATTTAATGATGGCTGAAAATAGAAAAGTGGTATATGGTGTTGGAAAGGTGTTTCTTATGATAAAAATGGACTGGGGTTCATGGTTTCACAAATGCACTCTCTCTTTATAAAGTGGTAGACAATGGAACACACACAGTTAACATATGAGATTGCAACACAGGGTTTGATAACAAGTTACTTAGATATATGGGCATCACGTCCTAACATAGAGATCTTTTGGTTATTAACCTCTCTTATACTCCACCAAGATGCGAACTAAATCATAACACCTCAGTAATTAAGATAACTCAGAGTATAGCATTAAGTATCATGACATGAAGTGAAAATAAGAACATGCTAGATCTAGTCATGGAGTAGTGGCAATGGTCACGCCACATCCCGGTAGCATGGTATTTTAGTTTATCCCTAGTGAGGTAACAAAGTAAGGTAAAGATACCAAAGTGGATCGCAGAACTTTCTCTCACGTTCACTGCACTAGCCACCCCCCGTTACTCCAACTAATGCACACGTTCCCCCACACACGCTCTCATAAACATGCTTGATCAAAACAAGTAGACAAGAACGGGGTACATAATATGCATCTATACTCATAACTGAAACAAACATTGCAATCTAAACATATATTAACTCATAAAGATCCACCACAAAGGTATTACAACGGTGACCGTAATCATGTTCAGCAGCTCATACGGTGCTAATTAGTGAAGCTCAAGAGAGGAGAGATACATAAGTTACTTCCACAAACCCATAGTCCAGAGGTGGACTACTCCCTCTTCATCATGGAGACGGTGGAGAAGTCGATGAGAGAAGATGGAGACCACGCCGGCAGCGCCCCGCCGGAGTTTTCCCCCTCCAATCTGCAGCTCCTGATCTCCGTTTCGGTGTTTCTGTGTTTGTGCGGCGCTCCTTCCAGAGAACGTCGGGGGACCTTTTTTATAGGCGTTTTTAGGTCAAGACTATGTCGGTGGAGCGAAGATCGACGGCAACGGAGCCACGAGGCCAAACGGGTGGGTCCCACGCGGCCACAGTACCTGGCCGCGTGGGCCCCGTTTGGCCCTCGGGCCTCCGTTTGTTCGCTTCCTTCGCCCACAGGTCTTCTTCCTTCCAAATATTGACGCCCGTAAATTTCCAGGTGATTTCGTTGACGTTTGGGTCCCTGAAACATTAAAATAAGAAAACGGGGTTTTCTGCCTGTGCAGGGTTAATTCCATAAAAATAGGAAATAAAATGAATATTCCCAAAAATCATTATAAAACATTGATATAACCCTTATATGATGCAAATATGATTGGAATATAAGCAATTAAAGTGCAAAGTTCATGTATGCATTTTACATGCATCA